>JBBBDQ010000505.1:2825000-2875000 GCA_037127315.1 Ascarosepion bandense | reverse complement strand
TACAATATAAAGATGACTTGTTTTGCAAAATAGCAAATTTAAATCCCACATCACTCTGACCAACCAGAACTCACTCAATACATTTATTTTTCAACTGATCAGTTTTTGTAATGCTGACCTGATACCAGGATGCTCTCAACTCAATTTAGCAATCATCTTTTTTATGAACCTTAGCACAGTTTTCTGTCTTGCACAAATTTTCAATACATGATCGCCTAAGGATATTTGCATGTAAATGAATGTGACAAACAAAACTGCAATTCAAGCTCAGCTCTTCATTCTGACTTGTTAATTATTATATATCATTCACAAATTCAAGCAGTCACGCATCTAAGTATTGATTAGGCTCGACTGTTTAGATTTCGTGATCAGACGAGAAGCCAATATCCTAGTTTATCCATCTCTATATCTATGCTAGAAAATATAAAAAATAATTTTTGTAACATTTTTAAAATAAATGATAAATCTTTCAATTAATGTTACATTTGAAACTAAAACAAAGGAATTATTTGTAGTTTTAATTTTGATCTCCATGGCTATTTGTCAAGGATGCCTGCTAAGAGTAATGGTTTCTTTGTCTGCCTTTATATCCAGCTTGTTTTGTTTTTATATTTGTATTTAGCTTAATTTTATGCTAAAATTCATGAAAACAATATGAATAAAAAGATTTATAGCAAGCAATTGCTATGGAATTATAACAGGCAAGGTTGCTGTTGGTCATTAGTATCTTGGTGATAAGAATGAAGACTTTTTAAATAAAATCAATTAAACACATTAAAAAAATAGATTTAGCACAATGTCATACATAGAGGAACAAAGGCCATGAAAGAAGAGAAAAAGAAAATTATGTTTAGATATATTTTATCACTTTAAACGTTATTTTTTGTAAATACTTATATCTAAGTAGACACTCCATTTATTCATTAAGTAGTAAATTTATTTAATTTGATCAACCAGTCTGAATTTTCAAGAAATCTGAACTTTCTGGCAGGGAACCATCATTAAATACAATGTGCTTTAACCGACTTGGCCATGAAGAACATTTGCTGATTAAGCAAGGCGGAATAGGGTCTTTAAGCAAAATCCTTCAGGAAATAATTTTTTTTTCTTATAATCATATTGCCCCAAGCTAGTCATTTTACTGCCACTGTTTTGCAGGGGGTTACATAGGAGGAAAGTTATGAGAAAGCATGACAGGTTAGAGGGGGTGTCAGGAAGTGGGCAAGAGAAGGATTACTGTGACCACAAATGAGGGATCAATTTATATATTGTTTGTAATATAAAACTGATGCCCCACTTTATATTTAAATAATAATTTCTTGTTTGTTGATAAACCGTAGAAAACGAATCAATCAGTCGATGAAATACTGATTAGCTACACATGCATGTCTTTTAGATTTATTTATATTTTCTGGAATATAAATGTATAGAATTTTTTTCATAATCATATCGCCCCAAGTAAGGCATTTTACTGCCACTGTTTTGCAGGGGGTTACATAGGAGGAAAGTTATGGGAAAGAGTGACAGGTCATAGGGGGTGTCAGGAAGTGGGTAAGACTAGTATGAGAATACTGATGAGAGTAGAGTGAACGGAGAAATGAGCATGAGAGAGAGGGTGCAGATTAGTGAGATAAGAGATGACTATTGACTTTACACTTAAATTCTTGGAGATTGTAGCTGTTGAGAAAGCAAGTAAATGGAAGGAAATTTCACAGGTGGTAAGTGTGAGAAAAGAAGCTGCTGGAGTAGAATTTGCATTTAGATTTTATTGGTTTCACAGTAAAAGGGTGGGACCTAGTTGCTAATCTCGTGGCCCGAGTAAATTCATACATAGGGGTCACCATTGAGCGAAGTCTCTCAAAATATTGATATCTATGCGGATTCTTTATCCAAATGTAAACAAAACAAGTTCTAAAAAAGTAATGGATTTTTCTATCCATTGTTTAAGGTGATAAAATGTTTTAGATCAATAAATAAAATATGCATTACTTCTTTATAAATTGCTTTATTTACACTTGGATATGGAACTTTGAAGAGTCTATGACGAGAAGGGTTTCAATTAAAGGCTCTATTCAGCCTTGCCTGATCAACAAAGCTTCATCATGGCTCAGTTGGTTGAAGCATGTAAGATCTAACAATTGTTCCCATTGCACAGGGGGACACAGGTTCAAATACTGCTAAATAGCACATATTTTTGTTTAATAAGATATTTTAAATATTCAGGTCAGTAGACAAAAATATACAAATAAATATACTATTTAGTGAATAAACAAAATGTCTACTCAAATATGAATATCTTAAAAATAATGTTTAAAGCAATAAAATCTGTCAGATTAATAATTGAGAAATCCATTACTTCTTTAGAAATTGCTTTGTTTACACTTAGATATGAAACTGATCAGACATAAAAATTTTGAAAGTCTTTGATGAGATGAATTTCACTTAAACGCAATATTCAATTTTGCTTGATTGTCAAAGGTTGTTTGTGGCTAACTTGGTTAAAGTACATTAGATCTAATGATAGTTTCCTATGCCCAGAGAGATGCAGGTCCAAATTATGCTAAAGAGCACATCTTATTCTTTAATAAGATTTCTCATCTATTCAGGCTGGTAGATGAAAATGAATATACTATTTTATTAAACAAACAGAGCATCTACTCAAGGTACCCAATAAAAATAAACTTTGAAGTGATGAATATCTGTTGAATTAAAATAAAAAATACATTACTTCTCTAGAAATCACATTTACATTTATAAAGATAGTTCAAAAAAAGGAATGAAGATATTTAGTTACTTATCCATAGTATGTGTATATATGCATGATAACCACAGGTTTCGTTTGAAATTAACTAGATTGTGTTTGAATACGGATTGCCAGGGAGTAAACAAGGCCGACCTCATTCTCTAGTAATAAGTGGTACTGTGTTGCTGGGATCACATGACACGGAAAATGTGTGTGTGTGTGTGTGTGTGTGTGTGTGTGTATATATATATATATATATATATATATATATTTCACTTATTGAGCCAGACAAACCTACCTAGGTTTCACCTAAACGGATCGTCAGGGAAAGCTGGCTCCAGCTTTCCCTGATGATCTGTTTAGGAGAAACCTAGGTTGGTTCATCTGTCTCATTAAGTGCTATTTATTTAGTTTGCTCTACCTTTGTATTGAGCACTTTCTGTTAGATGATTACTCGTGTCGGGCTTTTTATTTGTGCTCCGTGCTGATTTTGGTCCAAACACTTTTGACTGACTTTCATGCCCTCAGCTCTTTCTTTTTTAGAACCATTTTTTCCTTCATTCGATAGTTTTCGAAGAAGGTTTTTGAGATGAGTATAATTATAATCCCGTTTTTATATATATATATATATATATATATATATATATTTGTAAACTTATTTATAAATGGAACATTGTCTCTGTGTGTGTATCCGTTACCTATAGACTCCAAAACGGCTGAACTAATTTTCTTGAAAATTTACACAGTTGTACTATAAGCGTCTGCGAGTGTTCTTAGCTAGGTTTTGTGTCGAGGTACCTACCCTTGATAAATATCGAAATTCGATAATCGAAAAAATCGGGTTGTAGAAGGAGTGGTCCAATTTTAATCAAATTTGATACACTCATAGACAAAGACATAAGAAACAATATTCAGAAGTTTCAAGGTTGCACTTCTTACAATAGTGCAGAAAATCAATAATATATATATGCATAAATCGATACCAGGAAATCAAAAGTTGACTTACATCCATTCATTTTCCTTTCAGTCTACGGTTTTGCTTTAACTGGAAACATTTTAGTCTTTTGTGCCAACGTCCAAAGAGACTGAACTCCAGGACCATGGATTAGTTTAAAAGCTTTCATTACACTCAAGCAATGCCGAGCTATACTGCTAGTATATATATATATAAAAACGAGATTATAATTATACTCATATATATATATATATATATATATATATATATTCATTCTACATGTCATGTTTTCCCAGCAACATCAAAAAAATACATTTTAAACTTACAAATTTTTAGTAGTTTTTCCTATATATATATATATATATATATATATATAGTGATAAGAGAGAATGTAGAGTCAGAGAAGAATAAGTGTCTGACACTGTATTGTTGTTCGAAGGCGTAATTATAATTGTATTTGTAATTTGACAAAATGACTTTACGGAGTTTTGTTGAAACTAATAAAGTTACAAAGGGAATTGATGATATGGTTTTGTTATGCCTAGTCAGTCAGTTAAGTGCCATATGTGAAACACACTTGGGCAATCATGTCTCGAAAGAGACATGACTGACTGGGCAGAAGATTATCCTGCAGTAGGTTTCCATTGCTTTCTGTGGTAGACTGGCTGCCGACCAAGGCTATAGAACTTAGTCTGTCTTGTTATTTAACCCATAACTGGAAGGAATAGATGGATTAATACCTTTCCCAAGGGTATTTGCACATAAGTGAATGCAGTGAATTCAACTGGAGTTCGAACTCGGCTCTCCAATTTCTCGTTCCGAGTCAATATCCACTGCGCCACATCGCACATCCTAATCCTAAAAAGTTATGCCTAGTAAAGTTACAAAATGTGTGCGTGTAGTTTCTTTAAAATTAAGAAGTTTGCTGCCTTGCAGGAAAGAGTTCGGGCGATATTTCTATTGCATCTTGAAACAAAAGTGAGGGTTTATTTCCCATCCTTTTATAGTCATGAAACAGTGCCACCTAGTGGGCATTTTTCCAGACGAAGAACAGATAATCCTTACAAAAGTTGAAAAGGAAGATATAAAGTTTACATTGCAAAGAAAAATTGGTATAAAAGCAAAATAATGTTTATTATTGACCTTATCTAAATCTTTTTTTTTCTGAAAATTCATGATTTTTGCCTTCATTCTCTCAAGATTCTATTGCCATCGTAATATGGCACAAAATTATGTTGGGTTATGAATGATATGTTGGGTTATCTTGGTGTTATTTGGCCATCCAAAATACATAATTACCAATTTATAATATAAAAAATAAAAACAACTATGGGAAAGTTAGAAGAATATATGGCAGAGACATAACCAAAGCAAGAGAAGGCCAATTGTTTGAAAATGTGCTTGTAGGAATCATAGATCTGTGACACAAACTTTGGCAAATCAATGTTGAAGTGGCACAGTGTATGCGTTATTGATGAGAACAAATCTAACACACACCAGAGATCCGGGTTTCTTGCCCAAGACCAAGGAAAGATAAAAAAAGCTAACTTTTGGTTTCATGACAGTTTGGTCTTTGACGCTTGTGAAGGCTATACCTTTGTTTCAGAGAAAAAGAGAAAGTGAGAGTACCGTTGTTTGTAGTGTTCATGAAACAGAGACCCGAGTAAAGTGTTGCTCCGGTTTCCATGTTAGCTGTCAGCAGGAACAGATTTGATTCCTACCACTCAGTCTTCATTTACATACCACAGAATGTAAGTTAAGTTTTTATTTCTTTCGAATGAGAACATGTTAACAACATATAGAAATGTCTTACATGCCTTCTCTCCAGCCCTGAACAGTAAAACTAGTGGATTCTACAAAAGGCTGTCTTTATTTACAAGGCCATCACATCATGTTGCAAATGGTTGGGTCTACCACACATTAAGAATGCATGTTCCCTTAGTAGCACTGAACCAGAGAATTGTTCTTCTGAAAAGACAAGGCTCAACTGATTGGTTATTGACAGTCACATGACTACCCAAGTTCAGTACATACTAATTGGAGAAGAGAAAGAAAAGTTGCCTTAACAATTTCTTCATGTTCAGCTGAATGTTAACCCTTTTTGTATCAGTAATTTTAAAGTAATGAATTTGATTCTGAATAAGTGCATATTATGTGTTGTGAGATATGTTTGTAATTATTTTGTTCATCTGTTATTCAAAGACAGTGAATTTTCCTTATTTGTATTTCAGAAAAAGATATGCGTCGATCAGTGGACAGCCAAGGAAGTCAGACACCAGAGCAAGATGAAAAATCTAAACACACAAGGTTGAGAGCTGACTCCCTTGGTGATATTTCCAGGCAAGGAATGTAAGTATAATCAAACCAACCACATTAAAAAAGAACTCTAAATAAAATTGTACATGACTCTTCTTCATTTTATGAACCAAATATACTAATATTATTTATTTATAAATTACATTTACTAACTATTCTATATATCAATCAATCAGTCAGTTAAGTGCCATACGTAAAACACACTTGGGCGATCATGTCTCAAAAGAGACATGACTGACTGGGCAGAAAATTATCCCGCAGTAGGTTGCCATTACTTTCTGCAGTAGACTGGTTACCAGCCAAGGCTATAGAACCCAATCTGTCCTGTTATTTGACTCATAGCTAGAGGGGGAAGATATGTATTATATTAATAAGTAGTAATTAGTGGGGATCAGTTTAATACTTCACAACAATAGAAAACTGATCCCCCATTTTATGTCCTGTAGAAGCCTTAATCATGTTTTCAACTATTATATTCAGCCAGTCAGTTAAGTGCCATACATGATGCATGATTTGGGCAATCATGTCTCAAAAGAGACATGACTGACTGGGCAGAAGATTATCCCGCGGTAGGTTGCTATTGCTTTCTGCGGTAGACTGGTTGCCAGCCAAGGCTATAGAACCCAATCTGTCCTGTTATTTGACTCATAGCTAGAAGGGGAAGACATGTATTATATTATTAAGTAGTAATTAGAAAGGGATCAGTTTATTACTTCATCACAATATAAAACTGATCCCCTACTTTATGCCCAGTAGAAGTCTTAATCATGTTTTCAACTATTATATTCAGTCAGTCAGTTAAGTGCCATATGTGATATACGCTTTGATAGATCATGTCTCGAAAGAGACATGACTGACTGAGCAGAAGATTATCCCACAGTAGGTTGCCATTGCTTTCTGCGGTAGACTTGTTGCCATCCAAGGCTATAGAACCCAATCTGTCCTGTTATTTAACCCATAAATGGAAAGAAGAGACATATTAATACCTTTCCCAAGGGTATTTGCGCATAAGTGAATGCAGTGAAATCAACTGGAATTTGAACTCAGCTCCCTGATTTCTTGTTCCTTGTGAACATGTATGCTGTGGATGAAATTTGGCAAGTCTTCATGTTCACTGAAATGAGATCTAATTGAGCTATGTTCAAAGAAATGTAATGTGGGCTTTTTGTTAGGCATGTTGTAGTATATCCAAATTTTTTTCAAATTTTTATAAATTTTGTTTAATCAGGAACATAGTTCCTTAAGAGCCATGTGAATTCATAAATAATATTGGTTCTCTATAATTTTAATCTTCCAGGGGAGTTATTGCTGCTGACAATGAGATCAGCAGTTTCAAATTATTCATAGTAGATTATTTTTCTTGTTTTTATCAACTACAGTTGTATGTTTTTTATAATGTTTCTAAGGGAAGATCCATCCCACCTACAGTTACTATGCATTTGATATTAATACATGTTGTTAATGATATTGTTTTAACAAAACTTGTATAAAAAGAATTACTGTTCAAATACACAATATATATATATATACAGTACTGAGCAAAAGTATTAGGACAAGAACTGTTTTGTCTTTTATGAGGCATATTGACAGAAAAAAAACAATTTCATTAAAGTAATTTTATTTCCCTCCATCTTCAAGAAACTGTAATGATAAAAACTACAGAAAATATAAGAAAACAAATTATAAAATTTTTAATACTCTAGGATTTACAATAGACATAAAAACAAATCTAAAAATAGTAAATTTCCTAGATATAACACTCATCTTAAACAACACTACATATAAACCATACAGAAAAACACAACAATCCCATATATATCAACAAAAATTCCAATCACACCCTCCCCTGCAAATATATTCAGACACATGCCCATATCTATAAACAAAAGGCTATCTACAAATGCAAGTAACATAAAAATATTCAATGAAAAAAAAAGAAACGTATGAATCAGCACTAAAAAAAAGTGGATACTCAAATAAACTTGAATACACAAATGAAGAGAAACCGAACAAAAACAATGAAAAAAGAAACATAACTTGGTTTAATCTGCCCTACAACAATATGTTTTTCAACATTTTCCCAAACACAACATTCAAAATCAAAATATCAAAAACTATCAACAAAAATACAGTCAAAATCAGCTACAGCTGCATGGAACATATGAAAAAATAATAATCAGACACAACAAGAAAATACTTAATAAAAACCAATAACAACATCACAAGCCAACAAGACAATGCAAACAAATGTAACTGTCCAAAGAGGGACAACTGTCCACTTAATAATAAACTAGCAGTATAGCCCGGCGTTGCTCGGGTGTAATGAAAGCTTTAAAACTAATCCATGGTCCTGGAGCTCAGACTCTTTGGACGTTGGCACG
Source organism: Ascarosepion bandense (assembly GCA_037127315.1). Lineage (NCBI taxonomy): Eukaryota > Metazoa > Mollusca > Cephalopoda > Sepiida > Sepiidae > Ascarosepion > Ascarosepion bandense. Next base: position 2,866,605 of record JBBBDQ010000505.1, on the reverse strand, counting down.
AAAGACTAAAAAGCAATAGTTGTTTCCAGTTAAAGTGAAACCGTAGACTGAAAGGAAAATGAATGGATGTAAGTCAAATTTTGATTTCCTGGTATCGAATCAAATAAGTGTTTTTCATCGTAAACTGAATTTTGAAGGCTAAATAATTCCTCTGAGTAAATGGTATCATGGCTGAGACTAAGAACTACAATTATACCTACTTAGAGCCAAACCCGAAGCAAAAACTAAAATAAAAGGGCTGAAAAAAATACAGACATACAGGTAGATAAACAGATACACGCACAAACATCTTGCCTTTTATTTATATATTATCGATTTTCTGCACTATTGTAAGAACTGCAACCTTGAAACTTCTGAATATCATTTCTTATGTCTTTGTCTATGAACATATCAAATTTGATTAAAATTGGACCACTCCTTCTATAACCTGAATTTTTTCGATTATCGATCTTTGATATTTATCGAGGGTACCTCGACACAAAACCTAGCTAAGAACACTCGCAGACTCTTATAGTACAACTGTGTAAATTTTCAAGAAAATTGGTTCAGCTGTTTTGGAGTCTTTAGGTAATGGACACACAGACAAAGTTCCATTTATAAATAAGTTTAGATGTCTAACCAACAACATAATGTACAAAGCAACACCAATACAGATGAAAAGATTTACATAAGAGCAACAGAAGCAGAGTTTAAAGAAAGATTCAATAATCACAAAGCCTCATTCAACACAGAAAAATACAAAGACAATAAACATTGTCAAAACATATATGGAACCGGAAAGAAAACATCATTACCACCAAAATTAAATGGAAAATAGTAAAAAGAGCACCACCACACAGCAGTAGTAGCAGAAGTTGTAAATTATGCTTGGAAGAGAAACTTGCTTTAAAAACCAAAGTAAAATATTAAACAAAAAAATTAGATTATGGGAAAATGTAGATATGTGAATAAATACCTACTTTGCTACATAAACAACAATAAATAACAACAAATCAAACAAAAACGAAACATACAAACAGTATAAATAAAAAAATTTAAGTTTTAAAAAAAAGTATAAATGCAAATATACAAATACTCAATCACAATAATAAACAGAAAATAATAAACAAAAACAAAACATGCAAATAATATAACATGAAAAATAAAAATACATAAAACATCCAGTCCTAACAAAAACAGAAAATAACACAACCACCACCAAATGAAAAATAAAAATGCACATAAAGCCCACAAACACAAATATGCACAAAAACACCCAACTATGACCTAGAAAAAATTGTCACTCAGCAAAATATACAAACACATTAGAAAAAAGTCAAATTAATAAAAAGAGGCCAATACAACAAAAAAGCCTAACTCAATTCAGTAAACACTCATTCATGGTAAAATATCAAGCAATAAAAATAAAAATAAATTAAACAACTACACAATAAGAATAAAAAGGAAAAATAAAGAAAAAGAAAAATCAACCAATCACAAAGAAGACCATGTCCACAAACTTCAGACTATGTTCTTTCTAAACAAGAAAAACTAGGACCTAATAGCAAATAGCTTTGATAAATGAGAATATCATAACGGTGTCCTCACGAAGCTAGTATGAATCTGCTCCGTTGAAGAGACAAATTCTTTATATTTGTGTGTGTTTAACAAAATGTTTTCCCCATTTTATAAAAGCCTTGTTTGAATTTTTCTATCTGTTCTAGATCTGTAGATTTTACAAGTAAATAGATGTTTCTAAGCAAAAAATATGATCCTAATTTTTGGTAATTTTGTAAATATTTCTTTTACTGATTCATCGTTAATATTGTTGTCTTTTTGTTTTGCCAGACCTCGAAGTTCCTCGTTTGGAGAGAAAAACCGTCCAAAAACTCAACCTGACCTTGAGTGGCAATTGGAAGATGACCTGCCAGAGGTCAAACTGATTCCAAAATCCAAGCAGAAAAAGGACAGTCAGATAGCCAAAGAGCTATCAGACCTTGTAGTATATACACAGGCAGTCAAGTTTAGAAGTAAGTTCTGTTATTCAATTTTCATATTGTGTATATTGCAGGAAATTTGGCATTAGAATCTAAGGCTGAAATAGTTTGTAGGCATCAAGAAACACATCAAATGGATTTTAATGTTTTATTTTCATGAGTGTCAGTCAGTTAAGTGCCATACGTGATACATACTTTGGGCGATCATGTCTCAAAAGAGACATGACTGACTGGGCAGAAAATTATCCCGCTATGGGTTGCCATTGCTTTCTGCAGTAGACTGGTTGCCAACCAAGGCTATAGAACCCAATCTGTTCTATTATTTAACCCATAACTGGAGGGAAGAGATGGATTAATACCTTTCTCAAGTATATTTGTGTGTACGTGAATGTGAGGAATTCAACTTGAATTTGAACTCGGCGCCTCAATTTGTCATTCCAAGTCGATATCCATTGCACCACAACGAGTGGTGCAATGAGTGTATTTTGCACTTTTTAGATGAGTACATTTTACGCTTTTTTACATGCATGTATTTTAGATTTTTTTTTACATGAGTGCATTTTGCATTTTACATTTTTTTGAGATTTGTGTGTTTTACATTTTTTCTATGTGAATATATTTTTACAAATTTTTGCATGAGTCTATTTTAACACATTGTCATTCTATCTACAAAGAAAACTCAATGTACAAATTTTAATTAATTTTTCATTTTCCATGAAAGTTATCCTCCACTTCATTCACTTATAAATTCCCCTAAACTATCCAATTTCAGAATATATAAGCAGTCCAGAGCAAATTCCTGGACTACAGAACTGATTCCATTCATGCAAGAGAGACGGATGGATTATTTAGGAGTGGCCTGCAGAAATGAATTTGCAATTTCTTTTCCCTATTTTCTGGTATTTTACTTGTGAATGGCTTCAAGAAATTTCAACTATGTCTTAAATATGTTTTCTTTGGTTCCTGTTCCCCTGAGAACTTCCTAATTGCTAATATGCTCTATCTATGATATTCTCAGCATCCTTCTATAGAAGCACATCTCTGATGTTTCTTCATTTGTGAACAAATCTTCTAGTATTGTTCTTGTAATATTAGCTGTTTCCCTATAAGAAAACATTTAGCATTTAATAACTGAGCAGGAAGTGCAGCTTTTGGTTGAAATTATTAGAATGTTTCTCTTAAAATAGTTTTTTTAGAAAAACAGATTTTTCAAGTCCAGTAGATGTTTTCAGTTTTTGTACTAATGATAGAACATTTTTTCTCAGTCTTCTATTTGAAGTGGTATGAAATGTTGACTTCTTGATTGTTATTATTTTTCTTCAAGTCATATGTGCTATTCATTTTAGTTTTTACTGCTGTTGGTAGTCCTCGAGTGTTGTGGTTTCTGTTATTTTCTACAGTTTCTGTTTGTGATTCTGTAGCATCATTCTACAATGTTTGGCAGCATTGAGTGAAACTACCTCTGGCACAAGCTATTCTATGTTAAGTTTCTTTTTCTCTTAGGTTTTATTTTTTTTATAATCATATCACCCCAAGAAAGGCAGTTTACTACCACTGTTTTGCAGGGGTTACATCGGAGGAAAGTTATGGGAAAGAGTGACAGGTCATAGGGGGTGTCAGGAAGTGGGTAAGACTAGTATGAGAATACTGATGAGAGTAGAGTGAACGGAGAAATGAGCATGAGAGAGAGGGTACAGATTAGTGAGATAAGAGATGACTATTGACTTTACACTTAAATTCTTGGAGATTGTAGCTGTTGAGAAAGCAAGTAAATGGAAGGAAATTTTACAGGCGGGAAGTGCGAGAAAAGAAGCTGCTGGAGTAGAATTTGGGTTTACATTTTATTGGGTCCACAGTAAAATAGTGGGACCTAATTGCTAATCTTGTGGCTCGAGTAAATTCACGTATAGGGGGCACCAGTGAGCTAAGTTCATTGGAGCTAATTAATCTGCTATAGTTAATCCATACAACAAGGTATCAGAAGAGTTTAATATTTACAACCTGCCAATGCCATGTGTATTGGTATATATCATCCTTATTCCCTTCATATTTCTTATAAGAAGCAAGTTCCATTAGGACCATTTCTTCCCAAGAGCCACTGCTTTGTGGAACCAACTCCGAAGAAGATGACTCTCTGATCACTACAAACTTGAAGTTCGTTATCATCCCTACATGTCCTCTTCAGCTGTTTTTATTAATTCTTCCTCTTATGTGTATTCAACAACCTTGTTTAGTAATTCTCTACCCTAAGTGGCTCTTGGTTTTTGTATTGAGTGAAAAATTTGTAAAAATTTTCAAAAAATCTTCTTTTTTGTACCATGTCCTTTTAGAACATGGGGGATCATGACTCTTGACAACTTCCTGTTTTTTGCTGCACTAAATATCTTTTAGATATGTGCCTTGCATAGGAAACATCAGCTTCAATAGTGTGGATGGCAAGCCAAGTTTAAGTTCTGGTCAATGACATGGAACCAGATCTTCTCCCCCAAGCTATGGTTTAAATACCCAGTCAGACTGGGTTCTCTAGCCTTGGATGGTAACCAGAATAAGAAAAGTAAAACTATAAATTCTAAATTATTGAGATGACAACTTTTAATTCTCTGTCCGTGGGATATATAGTAATTCACAAATAAGGAAAAAAGACGTGCAGAGATCAATAATCATCTTCACACCAAATTTTTTTTAAGTGAACTTTTACTGTCTCTATTTGCTCTTATATTAACATCCATTCGAGCAAATTTGTAAAATAGGCTGTTCAATTGTTTTTTGTTTTTTTTTTCTTGATTCACTGTGTAGTTTGAGTATTAAATTCTCCAGGTTTTCTTTCCTCGTGATGCATGCTAGAAATTTTGCTACAGTAATAAGTAAGCTTCTAATTTAAATGATTGCTATTCATTTTATTTATTGCCAGATCTTTCTGTCAGCCCAGGCACGTCAGTGAGACAAAAGAAAGTCACGTCTAAGAAGAGTATTTTGTCTTCCACTCACAGTGGCTCTCCTGGTTCTTCAGCGAGCATGAGCACAGGTACGTCAGCTCTTTATCACGTATCACTTTCTTACCAAAATTTTTCACTCTCTTTACTACATCTGCTTTTCTCTCACTCTCACTCTCACTCTCTCTCTTTCTTTCTCTCGTTCCAACATTCACTTTTCTTTTCTCTCTCTCTCTTTTCAACATTCATTTTTCTCTCTCTCTCTCTCTTTTCAACATTCATTTTTCTCTCTCTCTCTCTCTTTTCAACATTCATTTTTCTCTCTCTATTTCTTTTCAACATTCACTTTTCTCTCTCTCTCTCTTTTCAACATTCATTTTTCTCTCTCTCTCTCTTTTCAACATTCATTTTTCTCTCTCTATTTTTTCAACATTCATTTTTCTCTCTCTATTTCTTTTCAACATTCCTTTTTCTCTCTCTCTCTCTCTTTCCAACATTCATTTTTCTCTCTCTCTCTTTCCAACATTCACTTTTCTCTCTCTCTCTTTTCAACATTCACTTTTCTCTCTCTCTCTTTTCAACATTCATTTTTCTCTCTCTCTCTCTTTTCAACATTCATTTTTCTCTCTCTATTTTTTTCAACATTCATTTTTCTCTCTCTATTTCTTTTCAACATTCATTTTTCTCTCTCTCTCTCTCTTTTCAACATTCATTTTTCTCTCTCTCTTTTCAACATTCATTTTTCTCTCTCTCTTTTCAACATTCATTTTTCTCTCTCTCTTTTCAACATTCATCTTTCTCTCTCTCTTTTCTTTTCATTCATTTTTCTCTCTCTCTTTTCAACATTCATTTTTTTCTCTCTCTTTCCAACAAACACTTTTCTCTCTTTCTCTTTCCAACAAACACTTTTCTCTCTTTCTCTTTCCAACAAACACTTTTCTCTTTCTCTCTTTCTAACCTTCACTTTTCTGTCTTTCTCTTTCCAACATTCATTTTTCTCTCTCTCTTTCCAACATTCATTTTTCTCTCTCTCTATTCAACATTAATTTTTCTCTTTCTCTCTTTTCAACAAACACTTTTCTCTTTCTCTCTTTTCAACATTCATTTTTCTCTTTCTCTCTTTTCAACATTCATTTTTCTCTTTCTCTCTTTTCAACATTCCTTTTCTCTCTCTCTCTCTCTCATTTCAACATTCATTTTTCTCTCTTTCTCTCTTTTCAACATTTTTCTTTCTCTCTCTCTGTCATTTCAAAGTTAATTTTTCTTTCTCTCTCTTTTCAACGTTCATTTTTCTGTTTCTCTCTTTTCAACGTTCATTTTTTTCTCTCTCTCTTTTCAACATTCATTTTTCTCTCTCTCTCTTTTCAACATTCATTTTTCTCTCTCTCTCTTTTCAACATTCATTTTTCTCTCTCTCTCTTTTCAACATTCATTTTTCTCTCGCTCTCTTTTCAACATTCATTTTTCTCTCTCTCTTTCCAACAAGCACTTTTCTTTCTCTTTCCAAAAAACACTCTCTTTCTCTCTTTTCAACATTCATTTTTCTCTTTCTCTCTCTCTTTTCAAAATTCATTTTTCTCTTTCTCTCTCTCTTTTCAACATTCATTTTTCTCTTTCTCTCTCTCTTTTCAACATTCATTTTTCTCTTTCTCTCTCTCTTTTCAACATTCATTTTTCTCTTTCTCTCTCTCTATTCAACATTCATTTTTCTCTTTCTCTCTTTTCAACATTCATTTTTCTCTCTCTTTTCAACATTCATTTTTCTCTCTCTCTCTTTTCAACATTCATTTTACTCTCTCTCTCTTTTCAACATTCATTTTTCTCTCTCTCTTTTCAACATTCATTTTTCTCTCTTTCTCTTTTCAACATTCATTTTTCTCTCTCTCTTTTCAACATTCATTTTTCTCTCTCTTTTTTCAACATTCATTTTTCTCTCTCTCTCTTTTCAACATTCATTTTTCTCTCTCTCTCTTTTCAACATTCATTTTTCTCTCTCTCTCTTTTCAACATTCATTTTTTCTCTCTCTCTTTTCAACATTCATTTTTCTCTCTCTCTCTTTTCAACATTCACTTCTCACTTCTCTCTCTTTCTCTAACCTTCACTTTTCTATCTTTCTCTTTCCAACATTCATTTTTCTCTCTCTCTCTTTCCAACATTCACTTTTCTCTCTCTCTCTTTCCAACATTCACTTTTCTCTCTCTCTCTTTCCAACATTCACTTTTCTCTCTCTCTTTCTTTCTAACATTCATTTTTCTCTCTCTCTTTCTAACATTCATTTTTCTCTCTCTCTTTCCAACATTCATTTTTTCTCTCTCTTTTCAACATTCATTTTTCTTTCTCTCTTTTCAACATTCATTTTTCTCTCTCTCTCAACAAAAACTTTTCTCTCTCTCTTTGCAACAAACACTTTTCTCTTTCTCTCTTTCTAATCTTCACTTTTCTATCTTTCTCTTTCCAACATTTACTTTTCTCTCTCTCTCTTTCCAACATTCATTTTTCTCTCTCTCTCTCTTTCCAACATTCATTTTTCTCTCTCTCTCTTTTCAACATTCATTTTTCTTTTTCTCTCCTCTTTTCAATATTCATTTTTCTCTCTCTCTTTTCAACATTCATTTTTCTCTCTCTCTTTTCAACATTCATTTACCTCTCTCTCTCTCTGTCTTTTCAACATTCATTTTTCTCTCTCTCTCTCTCTTTTCAACGTTCATTTTTCTCTCTCTCTTTTCAACGTTCATTTTTCTCTCTCTCTTTTCAACGTTCATTTTTCTCTCTCTCTTTTCAACATTCATTTTTCTCTCTTTCTTTTCAACATTCATTTTTATCACTCTCTCTTTTCAACGTTCATTTTTATCACTCTCTCTTTTCAACATTCATTTTTATCACTCTCTTTTCAACATTCATTTTTATCACTCTCTCTTTTCAACATTCATTTTTATCACTCTCTCTTTTCAACATTCATTTTTATCACTCTCTTTTCTTTTCAACATTCATTTTTATCACTCTCTCTTTTCAACATTCATTTTTATCACTCTCTCTTTTCAACATTCATTTTTATCACTCTCTCTTTTCAACATTCATTTTTATCACTCTCTCTTTTCAACATTCATTTTTATCACTCTCTCTTTCCAACATTCACTTTTCTCACTCTCTCTTCCCAACTTGTCATTTTCTCTCTCTCTCTCCAATATTTTCTTTTCTCTTTCTCTCCATCATACCCTTTTCTTTCTCTTTGTCTCTCTTTTCATCATTCTTTTTTCTCTCTCTTTTTCTATCATTTGTTTTTATATTTCTTTCCATGATTCATTTCCCCCACCACTCACTCTCTCTCGCTCTCTCTCTTTCCATCATACATGTTTCTCTCTCTCTCTTTTCAACATTCATTTTTCTCTCTCTCTCAACATTCATTTTTCTCTCTCTCTTTTCAACATTCATTTTTCTCTCTCTCTTTTCAACATTCATTTACCTCTCTCTCTCTGTCTTTTCAACATTCATTTTTCTCTCTCTCTCTCTCTTTTCAACGTTCATTTTTCTCTCTCTCTTTTCAACGTTCATTTTTCTCTCTCTCTTTTCAACGTTCTTTTTTCTCTCTCTCTCTTTTAACGTTCATTTTTCTCTCTTTCTTTTCAACATTCATTTTTATCACTCTCTCTTTTCAATGTTCATTTTTATCACTCTCTCTTTTCAACATTCATTTTTATCACTCTCTCTTTTCAACATTCATTTTTATCACTCTCTTTTCAACATTCATTTTTATCACTCTCTCTTTTCAACATTCATTTTTATCACTCTCTTTTCAACATTCATTTTTATCACTCTCTCTTTTCAACATTCATTTTTATCACTCTCTCTTTTCAACATTCATTTTTATCACTCTCTCTTTTCAACATTCATTTTTATCACTCTCTCTTTTCAACATTCATTTTTATCACTCTCTCAACATTCATTTTTATCACTCTCTCAACATTCATTTTTCTCTCTCTCTCAACATTCATTTTTCTCTCTCTCTCTTTTCAATTCATTTTTCATTTTTCTCTCTCTTTTCAACATTCATTTACCTCTCTCTCTCTCTGTCTTTTCAACATTCATTTTTCTCTCTCTCTCTCTCTCAACGTTCATTTTTCTCTCTCTCTTTTCAACGCGTTTTTCATTTTTCTCTCTTTTCAACGTTCATTTTTCTCTCTCTCTTTTCAACGTTCTTTTTTCTCTCTCTCTTTTCAACGTTCATTTTTCTCTCTTTCTTTTCAACGTTCATTTTTCTCTCTTTCTTTTCAACATTCATTTTTATCACTCTCTCTTTTCAACATTCATTTTTATCACTCTCTCTTTTCAACATTCATTTTTATCACTCTCTTTTCAACATTCATTTTTATCACTCTCTCTTTTCAACATTCATTTTTATCACTCTCTCTTTTCAACATTCATTTTTATCACTCTCTCTTTTCAACATTCATTTTTATCACTCTCTCTTTTCAACATTCATTTTTATCACTCTCTCTTTTCAACATTCATTTTTATCACTCTCTCTTTTCAACATTCATTTTTATCACTCTCTCTTTTCAACATTCATTTTTATCACTCTCTCTTTTCAACATTCATTTTTATCACTCTCTCTTTCCAACATTCACTTTTCTCACTCTCTCTTCCCAACTTGTCATTTTCTCTCTCTCTCCAATATTTTCTTTTCTCTTTCTCTCCATCATACCCTTTTCTTCCTCTTTATCTCTCTTTTCATCATTCTTTTTTCTCTCTCTTTTTCCATCATTTGTTTTTATCTTTCTTTCCATGATTCATTTCCCCCACCACCTCACTCTCTCTCTCTCTCTCTCTCCATCATTCAATTATGTCTCACTCTCTCTTTCAGACTTTCACTTTCTCTCTCTCTCTGTTTCTAATATTCACTTGTCTCCTTCTGTCCATCATTCCCTTTTCTTATTTTCTCTTTCCAATACATCTGTGTTACTATAATGAATATGTCGTTTGTTGGCTTAGTTTCAGCTTGAACGCTCAAATCAAAGCAGCAATCAATTTTTCTGATTTCTTCACTTTAATGTGAGAAAAGTTAGAAAGAAACATATCGAAATGTTTACATTGTTCATTGTTGTCTTTGATGAATTTTGTAGAAATCACATGTCAGTCAGTTAAGTGCCATACATGAAACACGCTTGGGCGATCATGTCTCGAAAGAGACATGACTGACTGGGAAGAATATTATCCCGCAGTAGGTTGCCATTGCTTTCTGCGGTAGACTGGTTGCCAGCCAAGGCTATAGAACCCAGTCTCTCCTGTTATTTAGCCCATAACTGGAAGGAAGAGACGGATTATTACCTTTCCCAAGGGTATTTGCGCGTAAGTGAATGCAATGAATTCAACTGGAATTCGAACTCGGCTCCCTGATTTCTTGTTCCGAGTCGATATCCACTGGACCACCACGCACATCCGAAATCACATGTACAAGATGAATAAACCCCATCACTCTCAATGGAGCATAGGCTATCAACAAGAGGGTCAGCAATGCTTCTGTGACTTGTTTTTTTACAGGTAGGGCCATTGATGCTACGCAAATATTTTATCATTCAAGTGAGATAGACTGGTTGCCAACAATTTGTCCTGCTATTCAACCCATAGCTGAAGGGAGATGAGATTGAATAATACTTTTCCCAAGGGTATTTGTGCATAAGTGAATGCAACAAATTCAACTGGAATTTGAACTTGGCTCTCTGATTTCTCAATCCAAGGCGCATTCAATTGTACAGGATTATTTTGTTAAAAAACGGTAAAACTCACACTAATTGATAAAATGATTATTAAAAATCACTAAAGGATAATGCTAATATCAGCTGTTTCCTTATAAAGATACATAGCTTTCTCTAACCCATTTTGAGGTGGGGGGCTTCCATCATAAACATTTTGTTTGAAGTAATGTGGAACATCAACATATTGATTATGTTTTTATTTTCCTCCCAAGTTACATGTGATATCCATTTTATTTAGTATTTGTCTATATTTCTGAAATGAGGTAGTATTTACATTATTCGGACTATTGTCCTCATCTTTGTTGCTATTTGTACAATGTTTCAAGTGCTAGGAATTTCAAACCAAACCCTTTATTACAATCACTGGGGCAAGCCTCAATTGGAAGTTACAAGTTATCTCCCTCTAACCTTGCAAGTTATTTGAACTCACAACTCTAAGAGTAAAGTCAGGAACTAACCAATGACTATATCCACTGGGCCATGTGTCCTTAAAAATAAGAACAACTCAATTTGGGGGAATTATAAACCTAACGTTTTTTTTTTACCAGAGTTCATGTTGCAAAAGGGATCACTGGACATTAGGTTTATAAACCCCCAAAATTCAGTTATTCTTGTCCTTAAGGACACAGGGATATAGATGTTGGTTAGTTCCTCATTTGACTCTTAAGAACAGGGAGTTCAATCCCAGGCTACAGCAGTGGTGAACAAATAACTTGCAGGGTTAGAGAGAGATAACTCGTGACTTCCAGTTGAGGCTTCCCACAATGGAGTTCAAAAGTCCTAGCACCTGAAGAAGACCGGAGCGTACAATGGCTGAAACGTCATACAAATGGCAACAGTGATGAGGACAATAGTCCGAATTATGTAAATATAGTAAATCCCTTTTATTTGTTACTCATGAAAGACCACGGGTCATATAGTTTTTGTTATTTGGTACGAAAAGATTCGGTAGCATCACTTTTCAAAAGTTGAAGAAGGAGGGTTCTTTTTATGACCCTCAAAATACATAATGGAAAAAGAATTATAAAATATAAAAAGAATTTACCAACCTTGAAAAGTTCCTTGAAATTGGTGAACCATGAAGATCTTTTCAAAATTTTGTTCTTTAACCTTGTACTTCACTTATTTCTAAATAATTTTTTTCATCCTTGATGATTTTTGCTTTTTGCAGTGACCGAAAAGTCTGAACTGAGTATCACACCTTCCATGATTCGTTCACGAAGGTTTGACTCCACACCTGCCTGCTATCTTCTGTCTTCAGTCAATGAAAACAAGGCCAAGAATCTCTGCCGCCGATGTCCGACGGGCCTCATAAGATATCCTTTTAATTCTTATCGATAAAAACGAAAGTGGAATCTGCAAAATAGTTTTCTGTTCATCACCTGCTAATTTTATCTTCATTTTGAACACCAGAAATTAATTCATGTATCAGACAATTTAAAAGACTTTTATTATTGTTCTTTATATATACAACATTTTTTTTCTACCCAGGCTCAGAGTGCAACATCTTTCAGATATCCAGCCTTTCTGACTAAGAAGGCTATATTAAATGGAAAGGAATTGGAGAAAATGGGATGTAATAAAGAATAGGAGGGATATAAACGGATGCCAGAAAAAAGAAGATAAAAAACAAAAATTATCTAAATCTAATCTAATGCAAATTTATTTATAAATGGAACTTTGTCTTTGTTTGTGTGTGTCTGTGTCCATTACCTATAGGCTCCAAAATGACTGAACCAATTTTCTTGAAAATTTACACAGTTGTACTATAAGCGTCTGCAAGTGTTCTTAGCTAGGTTTTGTGTTGAGGTACCCCTGATAAAAATCAAAAATTGATAATTGAAAAAAATCAGGTTATAGAAGGAGTGGTCCAATTTTAATCAAATTTGATGCACTCATAGACAAAGACATAAGAAACAATATTCAGAAGTTTCATGGTTGCAGTTCTTACAAAAGTGCAGAAAATCGATAATATATATATATATATATATATATATATATAAAAGGCAAGAAGTTTGTGTGTGTATCTGTTTATCTACCTGTATGTCTGTATTTTTTTCAGCCCTTTTATTTTAGTTTTTGCTTCGGGTTTGGCTCTAAGTAGGTATAATTGTAGTTCTTAGTCTCAGCCATGATACCATTTACTCAGAGGACTTATTTAGCCTTCAAAATTCAGTTTACAATGAAAAAAACTTATTTGATATTGATATCAAGAAATCAAAATTTGACTTCCATCCATTCATTTTCCTTTCAGTCTACGGTTTCGCTTTAACCGGAAACAACTATTGCTTTTTAGTCTTTTGTGCCAACATCCAAAGTGTCTGAGCTCCAGCACCATGAATTAGTTTTAAAGCTTTCATTACACCTGAGCAATGTTGGGCTATACTGCTAGTATATATATATATATATATATATATATATATATATATATATATGTATAATGTGTGTGTGTCTGCATGTGTGTTCATGTAGGCTGTATGATATCTGAAATAAAGAAAATAACGAGACAAAATGGAAAAGATATAAAAAAACACATTTTGCCAAGAGTGTCTGCTCCCACTGGCTTCTTCAGGTTAGAATTAAAATAGGTGCCTCCAGTAATTCACTAGAAAAACAGTATAGTATGAAATTTTTTAATCAAAATATTTATGTCATTACTAAGAGGAAAAAATCAAAGTATTTTTAATTATTTTAAAACTTTTTAATCCTTTCTGACACATTTGAAATTTTGGTTAATTTTTTTTTTGTCAGCTGATGACCAAATTTTTACCTGAGTTTGCTATAGATAATTTAATATAACAAAACACACTTTCTTTTCCATTGAAAAACACATTAATTTGGAAATTCCTGCAAAAATCAAATAATTGTTTGTTTTTCATGGAACTTTTGGGTCTTATTAACAAATGAATGAAATTATTACTTTTATAAAATTTTATATTTTTTACTTCTGTTAACACCCTTCCTCACTACATAATTTCATGAAATTTCAAGAAATTAAATTATTTCAAAAATTTGTTTTATTAGTTAAACACAGGACTCCTTGGGGAATGTAAATCATCAATGTTTGTTTTTTGTTTTGTTTTTTCAAACAGTCTTTTTGTAAAAATCTGCTCTTAATAGTAAAATTAAAAATGCAATAATACTCTGACATTATTTAATTAGATAAGCTTTTAATTGCTTTTAAAGTATATGTCTATTAAGGACATTATAGTCTGAAGAAAAAAAATTTTCGATGAATAATGAATTTTTACAAGAATTATTTTCATTTTTCTTTTTTTAATGATAATAATTTATAAAATTTCAAAATTTTAAAAAAATTTTCCAATCCTTGTGGTGGTTAGGTTAAGTTATTATGTGAAGACTATATTTACTCATTGAAAATTGAAAAGTTTAATACATATCGTTGAGCTAAAAGATATTTTAAATAATTTTTAATTTTTTTTTTCTGTATAGGTATTTTTTTAACATGGTTTCTTTTCCTTAAAGGAAAAAGAATTTGGACAACTTTATCAATTCTGGTCAACCATAGTTAGCTTATCACTACATCTGGTGGTCATCACTCACTTTAAAGGTCAAAATGCTATGAGCTCTATAATTAAGCAATACTTTTATTTTAAATTTCATGCTATAACCAAGTAATACTTGTTTCAAATCAGATTAATTTAACTTGAAATTTGCCTATTTTCCAAAAATAATGTAATACAGATGTATATTTTATTTTTGCAAGATTTTTAAAACAGAGAATTAACTTTTGTTTACAAATTTGTCAAGCTGTCAAAATGAATGAAAAAATGATAACTTTTGAAAACTCCCAAAAAGTTGAGATTCCAATCAATATAATTTCTGTTTGAAATACACCAGAGTACTTTACTGGAAATAGTAAATTAAATCATTCAGCTTTCAATTAAAGCTAAAATTAGAGCCTCAAGAAAACTTTTCATTTTTAAAAATTCAGTTTAAAACTTACATATCAAAAATGAGTGGAGGTAACCAATTTAAAGAAAGACAAAAAGGAAAAAGGCATTGTGATTTCTAAGGATAAATGAGGGCCACTTTACAATATAAAAGATTTTTCTGTTGATTTGTACGATGGAAAGTGAAATATTATCAAAGACTGGAAATGTGTTTGATAAATTTTACAAGAATTATTTTCATTTTTTTCTTTTTCTTTAGTTATAATAATTTATAAAGTTTCAAAATTTTTTAAAATTATTTTTTGGTTAGGTTATTAAGTTATTAAGTGAAGACTATATTTACTAATTGAAAATTGAAAAGTTTAACACATATCTTTGAGCTAAAAGATATTTAAAATAATTTTTAATTTTTGATTTATGTTGTAAGACTTAGTACACTAATATTAGATTGCATTGTTTTCACCGCTTGGGTTGGACAAGTCATTTCAGGTGGTAAGTCTCCTTGCTCCTATCCACTGGCAACTTGCCTACATACACTAATTTATTATATACTGTCATACTTGCCTATAAAAGCCAAAACAGGTTAAAGTAAAAAAACAAAGTATCCATAAAAATAACAGCAAAACTCAATCTTGAGTTTTTTTTTCCGTACTGAAAAAAATAATTAAGTATTGGCATTATGATGGTGGAGTAGTGGTAATGACAGTGGGCAGCAATAAAAATAAACAAAATTGTATACAGCAATATTTTTTGTTGACTTAGGCTTCATGAAGAAAAGATTTGTATCAATTCTTTAGGATTTGCTAATCTCAAAATGTCTTGTCTTTCTCGATTTTGCCTTAACTATTCATACCCATACAGAAAGGCAGTTGATGAGGACGTATCCTGCAGGTGTAAGAATCGATTCCTCCAATTTTAATCCAATGCAGTTCTGGATATTTGGAATTCAAATGGTTGCTCTAAATTACCAAACAGAAGGTGAGTTTTGATGCATTTGTAAAAATAAAATATCTTATATGTGTTCATGACAAAAATACATTCTAAAAAAAAAAATTCCTGTTAAATTCCTTGTTCGTCTTTTGCCTGGTCATTGTCTAATTGACTCCACCACCCCTCAGCCAAAAGATAAAATAATTCTTTTTTTCTACTGACGTTAGTACACGTGCATTTGGGTTAGGATCAGCTTTGAAATATTCTTAAAAGTAAGTCATAATTTTGCTTTGATTTTATTTTGTTTTATTTTTTGTGGCTAATTTTAAAAAAGTTTCATGGTTATTTGAATGAGTGTTCTTTATCTATTTTCAAAGAAATTTCTTTGACCGGACTTTAAAACTTAGTTAACTCACCACCATTACCTTTTCATTTTTTTCTTCAATTGGAGTAGATAGTCTAAACTATCGCCCAGTTCACACTCCACCCCCATCTATTGAACAGGTGTAGAGGCTCATCCCTTGTTCCCTGTTTAGGATGTGGTTTCTGGCTTTCTCTTTTCCAATCTTTTCACTCTTACATAGCCTCTGACACATCAGTGGCATTACCGCCTTGCTCGGAGTGATATGATAAAAAAAAAAAATATATATATGTGTGTTCATGACAAAAATACATTATATGTGTTCATGACAAAAATACATTATATGTGTTCATGACAAAAATACATTATATGTGTCAGTCAGTTAAGTGCCATACGTGATACACTGTTGGGCGATCATGTCTCAAAAGAGACATGACTGACTGGGCAGAAGATTATCCCGCAGTAGGTTGCCATTGCTTTCTGCAGTAGACTGCCGACCAAGGCTATAGAACCCAATCTGTCCTGCTATTTAACCCATAACTGGAAGGAAGAGACAGATTAATACCTTTCCCAAGGGTATTTGCACATAAGTGAATACAATGAATTAAGCTGGAATTTGAACTCAGCTCACCGATTTCTCGTTCCAGGCCGATATCCACTGTACCACAACATACATCCCCCATTATATGTGTATGTTCATGAAAATAATATGTGAAATATGTTCATGAAAAATAATATGGTAAGATAAAGAAAAGGAGAGAAAAGAAACCCCATAAAGAGAGAAATTAATTATAATGAACTAATGATCACTTGCAGGCCTATTTCCATTGTACCATATGTACCTGTATATATGATAAAAAATATGTGACAAAAATACTTTCATGGCAATTGTTCTGGTTTTTATTTATCTAACAGTGAGCATGACATCTATCAATCTGCGCAATCTTAGTAATGTTCTTAAACCTGACCTGGCATCTCAATTTCAGTCTCTTTCCTAACATCGCTTCCCTTTTTATAATATTTTCATGTTAATTGTTCTGACAAAAGGCTGTACAATATTGGCAACAACTTCTTATCATTTTTAAGTTAAATTGACTAGATACAATGATAAGTTCTATGCTAATAGTTTCTTCTGTCGCATTTCATTGAAAAAATACTTGATATTATTTACTTTGTTCAAACTGTTGTCCTCATCTTTATTGTCATGTTCACATTGTTTCAGGTATTGTATACTCTGGCCTTTGTTAGGAATTTTGAACTGAACCCTTTATTTTGATCTCTGGGTATATTATTCTCATTTCATGAGCAATGCCACTCCTGGTAGCAATGTAGTTATCTCCCTTTTTACTCTCTAAGTTATTTGTTCACAAATTCAGGACACATGGCCCAGTGGATGTTGGTGTTGATTAGTTTTAGTGACTTGGCCCGAAAGGTTGTGAGCCCAATACCAAGCTACAGCAGTGGTGAACAAATAATTTAGAGAGTTGAGTTAAAGGGAGATAACCACATGGTTTTCAGAAGTCACATCACACATGGAATGAGAATGATATACTCCAGTGATCAAAATAAAGTGTTAGGTTCTGAAGAAGGCCAGAGCATACAATGGCCAAAACGTCTTTAACATGGCAATGAAGATGAGGACAACAGTCCAAACAATGTAAATACTACCACATCTCAGAAATATAAACAAATACTTGATACATGTGCATGAAAATAATACGTGAAATATGTTTAGAAAAATAATATATGCTATGTGCTCAACATATCTTTAAGAATTCTTCCTTTTGGAAAAGTTTGAGACCATAAGGTATTGCTGAGATTTGAATAGGCACATCTTCCATCTGAATTTGGTTCAGTCACTCAGTTAAGTGCTATATGTGATACACGCTTGGGCAATCATGTCTCAAAAGAGACATAACTGACTGGGCAGAAGATTATCCTGCAGTAGGTTGCCATTGCTTTCTGCAGTAGACTGGTTGTGAGCCAAAGCTATAGAACCCAATTTATCCTATTATTTAACCCATAACCAGAGAGAAGAGATGGGTTAATAATGCAGCAGATATTGACTCAGAATGACAAATCAGGGTGCTGAGTTCGAATTCCAGTTGAATTCGTTGCATTCACTTATGCACAAATACCCTTGGGAAAGGTATTAATTCATCTCTTCCCTAGAATTATGGGTTAACTAACAGAACAGACTGGGTTCTATAGCCTTGGCTGGCAACCAGTCTACCGCAAAAAGCAATAGCAACCTACAGCAGAATAATCATCTGCCCAGTCATGCATTTCTCAAAAGAGACATGATCGCCCAAGCATGTATCACGTATGGCACTTAACTGAATTTGTTTACATATGTTTATTTTAAAGGCATACATTCTTCAGCTAATTGTCCCAGCCTGGTTGATTTTAAAATTTTTTGTGTCACTAACACAGAGGCGATGGAAGTTGCTTGTAAAAATTTGTGAAAACCTATGTCATTTTCCTTTTCCAATCATTTTTCAATCAGTATCATTTCCTGAAGGTAAATTGACGATTGAATTGTAATAATAGAGATGGACATTAATTTATTTTGCACTTCTGGCTTTGTGCTTTTTTTTTCCTTTTATAATCATATCCCCCCAAGCAAGGCGTTTTATTGCCACTGTTTTGCAGGGGGTTACATAGGAGGTAAGTTATGAGAAAGAGTGACAGGTTATAGGGGCTGTCAGGAAGTGGGTAAGAGAAGGATGATAATACTGATGAGAGTGGAGTGAACGAAGAAAGGAGCATGAGAGAGAGGATGCAGGTTAGTGAGATAGAAGATGACTATTGACTCTACATTTAAATTCTTGGAGATTGTAGCTGTCAGGAAAGTAAGTAAATGAAAGGGAATTCCACAGGCGGGGAGTGTGAGAAAAGAAGCTGATGGAGTAGAATTTACATTTACAATTTGTTGGTTTCACAGTAAAAGGGTGGGACCTAGTTGCTAATTTTGTGGCTTAAGTAAATTTATATATAGGAGGCACTAGTGAGCTAAGTTCATGTGAACAGAAGCCATGAAAGTATTTGTAGAAGAGACACAGAAAAGCCACATTGCGCTGGTGAGAAAGTGACTGTATTTGAGCTGCCAAGTCGTGATCTATTACATTACAGATTCTCCATTGGATTTTGTCAAGGACCCCTACGTGGATAGCAGGAGCATCCGACCATATATGGCAGCAGTATTCAATGCACAGTCGGATGGTAGATTTATATATGTTTAGGATTTTAATTAGTCATTTTTAATTTATCGTAATTGTGAGTATCCAAAATGTTTCTAGGTATTTTTGTCATAATTTCCAGAGGTAGTGAAGTGATGGAATAACATTATAAAATTTGGGGATTTGTTAAGTTACATTTCTCAGATAGAACTGAGATTCAGTAGTTGTGAACCAACTGGTAATGACAGTTTTCATAAATTCAGGTGTCTTTATTGTTATTCTTGGATAGTTGGCTTGTGGGGCTCTTGTTCCACTTTGTTTTTGTTTGTTTTCTTTTGTATTTGTGTGCAGTATATATATATATATATATATATATATATATATATATATATATATATATATTTTAATTCAGATACTTTAATCCAAGCGGAAAAAGCAGTCAGGTAAATTCCAAAAACCCGATCCTAATTAATATTAAAAAATGATACAGAAAGAGAGCTCCATGTAATAAAATATTCCAAAGCAAATATCAATTAAAAAAGGATTAATTCAATGATGTTGGATGATTATTTTGATATGAAAATCCCCACGGGGGATAACACATCACCTCAGCAATAGAAAAATCCTTTCAGAAACTGGAGAAAAATCAGTCTAATTTTCCTTTTTAAATAGATTTGCAAAGAAATTAAAAAAGAAAAAGAAAAAAAGAAATCAAATAAACAAGAAAAGAAAAAAATCGACATTGTCTGGGTTCGCAAAAAAAGGAAAGAGAATTGTAACTTAAAAATTAACGGACGGCTGTGTTGAATTGATGTAAGGTTAAGCAACATGGAAAAAAGGTGGGAGATAAGAGAGATAAAGGAAGGAAGGGAGGGAAAAAAGAAAATAAAAGAAAGAAAAAAACTTTTTATATATTACAGACACTGGACATATTCAAAAACCTAACTTCCCAAAAACGTTGAAGTATTAGAAAAAGGCCTTTACTTAAAAGGCATAATTATTTTTAAGGGAATAAAAAGATATAGGATTTAAAATAAAAATTTTTTTTAAAAAATTAGGTCATTTGATTTAAACTAAATAAAGACATCGCTAGGTAAAAAAAAAAATTTCATTTACAATTATACATACATATAGAAGTACACACATACATACACATACACACACACACACAATTCTTCGATTATGAATACATATACATACACACACACACACACACACACATACATTCAATTCCATACACACTTATATACATATATACACATACATGCGCATACACACATGTGTACACACATATACAAAAATTCACACATACACAATATATGTGTACACACACACATGCAAACATATACATATACACACACACACACACACACATATATACATTATACATATGCACACACACACACATACATATAAAAAATATAAAAAATTAATGAATATTATAAAGAAGAGCATTTAAATAGCTAAAAAAATTTTTTCACATATAAATACATATATACACACATACCTATATACATATATACACAAATATGCACATACACATACAAACATACACATATACATATTTCTCCATCTAACAACAAAGACAATTACCGAACTTATATTGACATGTCCGCGGGTCCTTTCAAACAGAGACTTTACAACCACAAGTACTCGTTTTCAAACCCTAACCAAAGATACCAGATGGCACGATCACGTAGATTCTGGAAAATGAAGGAGGAAGGGCAGGACCCTATAATCAGCTGGAAATTAATAGGCTCAGCTTGTACCCCTAAAAATTTTCGTAATAGGTGCCGTCTATGTTTATTGGAGAAGATTCTGATTTTGAAGTATCCTCATCAGGACTTACTTTTGAATCTTAGGAAGGAATTCATTAATAAGTGCTGTCATAGGGCGGATTTTAAAATTTAAATTTAAATTTTTAAATTTAAATTTTTAAATTTAAATTTTTAAATATTAAGTTTTTTAATTTTTTTAATTTTTAATTTTTAATTTTTATAATTTTTATGTATATGTATATGTTTGTGTGTGTGTATGTGCATAACATCCAACATCATTGAATTAATCCTTTTTTAATTTATATATATATATATATATATATATATATATATATATATATATATTGAAATATTTTATTACAGATTTGTCTTTTTTGTATCGGATTATCAAAATGTGTTTTTTATCATGGTCGCCAAATATTTTGCACGGGAATATGTAGCATAGATGTGGTTTCAGGTGTATGAAATATACAACATAAATATATGAAAAGTTAAGACAAAACACAAAAGTCTTTGTATAAAAACACTTGTGTATATATATATATATATATATATATATATATATATATATATATATTTAGTGTATCGAGGCAGCAGATAATTTTCTAAACATATACTGTTAAATATAAGATACAATGATTGTCCACTATGTTTAATCATGAGCCGTTCTAAACATCGTATTTTGGTTTTACTTTCAGGTGAAAATAAAGACAAAATATGATGCTTAGAACGGCTCATGATTAAACATAATAGACATTCATTGTCTCTTATATTTAATAATATATGTTTAGAATATATACATATATATATTATTTTCAAAATTCTTAATAGAAGGATTTGAATAGCAAAATTAATTTCGTTTGGTACTTATTTATTTGGTTGTTACAAACCTAAAACTGAACATCTTGTTACTGTAACTTCATGAAGCCAAAAGAGGAAAATTGTGTTTCCCACCTAACGGTATCACGTGTGGGTCTCATTAGATCATGTGACTGTTTTTCATTCTTGTGAATATTAATAATTAATTTTTATTGCTATTTTTAGGCTTTGGTCAAGTGGAGATAACTTTTGGTCTCTCACAACATAAGTAACATCTTCCTGCATTAATTCTCCACAAATATCAAAAGTCAGTGTTCAAGACAAGGTTAAAGCTAGAATTTTATCTATTGATATTTAAGCTCTCCCCACTTGGAATTTTGACACAACACACTCTTCATTCTACTGTTTGTTCTTCCTTGGACATACATAAAAAAGAAAAACTTAATCAATAGAAACAATGGAAGTCAATTATTCAAAATTATATTTTCAGACATTTTTATTTTTCCTTTTTTTTCAGATATGGCCACGGCGCTAAACACAACATTGTTTGAGCAGAACAATCGATGTGGTCTTGTCCTCAAACCAGATGTCATGTGGGATAAAAATCATGTCATGCACGACCGATTCAATCCTTTTGACAAAGAGTTTGATGGTTTCCATGCCACTGTACTCACCCTTCATGTAAGTATTAAAGTAATAACCTCAGAGGTTTTTGCTAGTTTTTCTTGGCAAATTGTGTGGGGGAAAAATCTATAATAACTTTTTTTTTTATTTTTTTTTTTTAATATTCAGAGTTAAATTAAACTATTTGATTTTTGAGGTCTGCAGTTTGGAATTTTTACAACTGCCAAAATAAATTCTGGATTTATAATCATTTGCGTTTTCTAATATCTCTCTCTCTCTGTATGTATATATATATATATATATATATATATATATATATATATATAGTGTATCGAGGCAGCAGATAATTTACTAATTACTGTTTTTTTCTGTCCTTCTTGTTTTCAGTATGTCCTGTAAGTGCCCAATTTTCTAAGCCCTCTTTCCTCGTTGTGTGGCCTCTGAATTTTGACTGTCTTCTTTGGATGTTGACTATAGATGTCCTTTTTTTTTCTATTTCCTGTAAAACTTTGTAGTTGCTCATATGTTTAGTTTGAAGTAGGAAGCTCAAGCATATTTATTAAACTGGTCTTTCACCAAGCACAACCAAACACATAAAAATTTACTTCAGATCAAAAGGTTGGAAGAATAAAATTGTTTTGTTTGTATAAATAAATGAAAATTTATTTATCAAACAGCATAACATTAAATCATAGCTATGAAATTATTGACTGTGAAATGTTCTAAGAGAAAGTGTAGTGAGAAGTTTAAAGAATTAAAAGTTTGTCCATTTTAGTGAAATATGATTTGTACAGAAAAGGATTATGTCCATGTTTTTTTTGCTGAGTGTATCAACAAAGTAGTAGTAATGTCTTGTTCCCCTTTTTTTTGTGTATGACAGGCGGGTAAGTGAAGAGAAAGAAGGAAAGATAAAGAAAACAGCATGAGAGAGAAAGTGGGAGGGTGTGAATGTGGGTTGCCAAGGGGCGACCTGACTATTCTCTTGCTACATTGTGCCCTCTCTGTTCTCTGCTTCCTCATCTCTTTGACTAACCAGCCAAAAATCAGGAAGTATGTAGTAGCCAGTTTGGATCACATTGTTATCAGTGCAAACTCACTTTTGGATGAGAAAAAACATGATGCAGGTCATTGAAAGTTCAATTTGTTGTTTTCTACAAATTGCTCTCTTTTCATTGGTTAATTAATATTTTTACACTGACTTGCTAATTCGCAAACAGTAAAGAAAGTAAGTTATTTTTATTTTGTACTCACCGCAAATCTCAGTTATTTTTCGCATCCTTCTGTAGCACTACATTTATGTTGCTTCAAGTCTCTTCTTCATCTGTGATAAGATTGTCTAGCATTTACTGCCATATAGGAAGATTAATGTTATGTCAAAGAACTCTGGATTCAAAATTGTCAAGAAAACAACAGGAAACCACTTCCCTATCTTTTCAAAGAATGCAAGTAAAAAAACGTATGGAGAGTCATAATCACCTTTGTCTTGAAAAGAAATGGTCTTAGAAAAATAAGAGAATATTTCTTCCTTATTTAATTTTAGTTTTAACTGAAAACAGAGACGAAGTAAACATTTAGTGATAAATTCTGAGTAATTATTGTGTGGGAGCTTTCTTTTAAAATCTGATTTTGTTGCTTTGTAATCGAAAATACCAATACTTAAATAATTTTATTGCTTACTCTTGTGACTTTGTGCCAGATTATACTAACCTTCTAATTTTTTCGAATCTGATTTTGATTTTTTTGGCTGTTAACAGTCGAACATAAAATTTTTTTAAATTATACAAAATCTGCCTCCATATTAAAGGGGGATAACTCTCCAAATAATTTCTAACAGTTTTTCTTCTTAGCTCATGGAGAGCTAGCTACTGCCAAAATAGATATTTTTCCCAAAATAAAATAAATTAAAAAAAAAAAATTATAAATTAAATTTTACAGTACTTATTAATGAATGAATTGTATACTGTATAGGTTATTCTAAAATGATTTAGAAATATTCATGAGTGATCATTTACCTACCTCCATTTCACTTCAACGTAAATACTTATAAAATGGGTGGATGGGGTGATGACAAATATTTTTTAATAGTTTATCAAGAAAAAACCCTGCAGATATTATACAAATATAAAAAAAAAGAATTGCAGTATCACATTAAAAAATTCTTAAAATTTGTCCTGAAATCTTTAAAAAAATATTTTTTATAATTTTTTGTTGAGGGTTGATGCCTAATTTACTGAAATAATTTTTTTTTTTCAGATTTAAAAGGAGAAAAATCTGCAATGAATAATTATTTTCAAAAATTTTCTTATAATTTTGAAGTATGGCTTTGTAATTCTTTCAATTGCTGAAACAAAAAAGACCTTTTTTATTAAGTAAAGATGTTTTTGAAGAATTGAAAAATGTAAAGTTTAATGACTTCTTTTTATCAGAAATATTCTTAAATTTCTTACTTAAAATACTGCATTGAAATTTTATTTTTAGCTGCAATATTTCAAGTAAGAAATTTCTTATTTTTTACTTCACTAAAATATCTTGTCCATTACTTTTCCAGGTTTAATAACTTGTCCTGTTCTTTTCCAGGTTTAATATAATCTTAAGAATATTTTCATGCACACATTTTTCCATGTAATAACTTATTGAAAATAAGTTATTACATGGAAAACTATTTTATAGTTATGAAACATAATTTTTTACATAAAAGAAAAAAAACAAAGTAATTCTAACCAGAGTTTTGAATATTTTTTAATGATTATTTCATATATTTTCTTGTATTATTTTTGCTGTTGATAACGTACTTCAACAGAGTCTTCAGCCTTCTTCATCTTTTTTTAAGTGTTCTATAATTCTATGTATTTTCAGGATAGTTGTCTTTATTTTTATTGTTTCAAAGACAAGATTTGTACTAATGCCTTATTTAGCTTTCTAGTATTTGAAAAAAAAAAACAGGAACTAAAAGGACACACACTTAAAATCAGAAAAAGACAGCTAAAATTTCTGGGGCACATATTGAGAATAGAAGGCGTGAAAAAAATTAACTCGAAAGGGCATACTGAAGGCAGGAGAGGCAGCAGGAAAAATTAACCTACACAATGAATTTGAGTGAATAGATGGCAGAGCAGAGACAAAGATGGGTAGTAATGAGGCAAACATTGTTTAGAGATGAAATTGTGGAGAACCATGACCAATCATTTTCTGAAGGTCCCTGGCACATAAGAAGAATTTACTAAAGTTTTGAAATTAAGTATCTTAATCATTCTATAGATTTTTTGAACAATGCTCTTCAGCATCATTTTGCATGTAGTGCAATGGATAATGCATGTAGTGCAACGGATAATGGCTAAGAATGAGAAACTGGAGGGTGGAGTTTGTTACTTTCAATTTCTAAAGAAAAGGGATTCATTTTTTATTTATTAATCCAACAGATTTTTATTACTTAAACATCATTAAAAGTGGATATGAAATAAATAGATGAACAGGATGTTAGTGGATTTAACAGATATTTATTTGTCAAAGGGATCACCTTGCCTCACAAGTCACTACACCCGTAATGGCTGGTCGCTTACTACTGATCACGTAAAAACCACGGATAATCTTGTGAACCCTTACATGCTAGGTTAAATCATAACAAAGAGAAAAGATCCAAGAGAGAATACTCTAACTAGAGCGTAACAGATTCTCGTATTTGAGAAGACTCCCCATTTATTTATTAAACAGTTTTTTATTTTTTTTCATCTCCTGCCTTAGGCACATTTTTATCTAATTCTCAAATATTCAGGCCAGTAGATGAAAATGAATATACTGTTTAACTGCATTCACATACGTACAAATACCCTTTAGAAAGGTATGAATTCGTCGCTTCAGTCTACTGCAGAAAGTAATGGCAACCTGGTGCAGGAAAATCTTCTGCTCGATCAGTCATGTTTCTTTCAAGACATGATTGGCCAAGCATGTATCACATATAGCACTTAATTAACTGACTGTTTAATAAATAAACAAAGAATCTATTCAGATACAAGTATCTGATAACATTAACATTTAAGTAATAAAAATTCAACTATGTGCAAACAACCTTGGTAGAAGTTGAATCCATCTCTTCTACTCCCAGTTATGGATTAAATAGTAAGACTTGTATCTGGAAAAATCATTGTTTTTCTCAAAGAAATTGTTAATGCAATATTCATTCGCAAAATAAAAAAGGATTTTTTAAAATTCGAAACGTTTCGGCTTTAAATAAGGTTGAAAAGTCATAAAAAAAAACCCAAATCACCCAATCTTTATCTTAATTGCTTTTAACATATTTAAAATATGAATTTTTGAATATTTAAATTTTGAATGTTCTTGACATAGAATGTTATCAAATATATAATAATAGTAAAACAGGAATGCGGTCATAAGTCAGCCAGATTTGAGATTATAATGTCATTGTAAAGTCTGTGATCTTGTCAATAGTTGCATAGTACAGACTACACTAGAGTTACATATAGTTTGAATAAACAGTTGCCAACCCTGGTTAGAGAAACGAGTCTGCTAGAAATTTCCAATATCTAACCACTCTTTCTCATCAATTTCCCCAGTGTTACCACCTGCGCAATAGTGGCAATGGAATGCCTTGCTTGGGGCAAAATGATTTAAAAAACAAAAATTTAATTCAAAGCTGGGGAAAGAAAAGATGGGTTTAACCTTTCTCAAGGATATTTCTTTCAAATATATAAATAAAACCAAACATATCTAAAAAAAAAAAAATGTCGTTAGAAGCAATCATTTTTTTTAAGTTTGTGTGTTTAAGAAGAAAATATATGGTTGTCAGCAAAAGAAAGAGTCTAACATGTGTTACTTGTTAGAAATTGTAACTAAAGGAAAAAAAAGACCAAAACACAGATCTAAATCACAAACAAATATTTAATTTATCAAAAACACAAAATATAAATATATTCAATTATACAAATTTAGCATTCAAAATTGAAAACAGTTTACTGCTGTTCTAGGTCTACAAGTGAAGTGTTATGAGGAGAAGTGGGTGTGAGTCAAATATGTTTTTAACACGTTAGGGCTAGCAAAATAGTCTAACTGCTATACTGGAAATCTTTAAATATATAAAGATTAACTTTTAGTTTGGTCAATGAAAATAGTCAAAAATTCTATTTACCAGATTTGTTCCATGAGGTCTCTTTTTGGGTTTTGTTGGTCGGCAACTTTTCTTAGAGATTCTTTTGGCTGGATATAATAATCCACGAATCAAACCAGAGTTGATATTGGCAGAAATTCCTTTAGTACAACTGACTACTCTCTTCAAAAAACTTATTTTTATAAGGGCTAGCACCTAATTAGCATATTTCTTGATGTTTCTCAAATCATCTCAATCTTTCTGGAATGTACTGGAATAATCTAGAATCTTCCAAACGTTCTATTTCTAATTTCACAATTACTTCCTGAATGAAAACATTTTTATATTAACAAGTAGGACTCAGTAGAATCCCTTACTATAAACTTTAACCTTTGCATAGACTTTATTAATATTTCTTTTATATAAATGCATCCTCGTAACACATGTGAATGAGAATTGAGACACCAAAATCAAGCAAGTACAATGATTTAAATATCTTGGAATTGTTTTAACAGAAGACAGAAAGTGCAACACCAAAATTTAAAGGCTCTTTGGAATAGCGAAATATTATTTACAAAAGCCGAGCAAAGTATTATTAAAAAACAAAGAAAAACTTTGTTAGCAATAAAGAAAAGAGTATATAGCAGGTTGCTTATCTATTCTTTTCTGTTAGTCTTGGAGAGTTCATTCTAGTGAAGGGTAGTTGTATACTGTTGCAGGTTAACGGAATTTGGCCTTGTTGTAGATAGCCCACTATAAGTCATAAAATGATTACAAATCAAGAAAGGCAATTTGAGTAGAAAAATAACATTTTATATATACACATATCAATTAATGTTTTTACAAGTGAAGTAATACATGAAGTATAGGTCTAACGGAGGTTAAAATGTTCAAGGCAATAAAAAGCTGAAAGAGAATTAATGCTTAGGAATTTGGGAGCATGTAAGTAAGGAATGTCTTTGATGTATTCACTCCTTAGGTCAGTAAGTAGTTTTTGAGGCAGGGAAGAAGGAAAGAGGTAAGGGAGGCGAGCATAGTCTGGCGATGCTTTCTGTATCCACTTTTTATATCTTCTTTTTGGATCACAGCAGCTCATTTGGGATTTCACTCTTGTATTTGGTTCTGGGCTTCTCATTGGCTGATAAATAAAGTTCATAGGCTCGAACTGGAATTTAATATTTAATTAATTTTTAGTTTTCAACCGGAACATCTGCGCGGAGCCGGCGGCACAGCGACGACTTTTGGTCATTTGCTTTTTGGTCATGAAAGTGCAAACATCCAGTCCATTGCTTTTGCTCGGTATCACCACAAGTATTTAACTGTTATGTAATTCAGTCCCTCCCCACACACCTGTATAGCACTGAATGCTGGCCAATCTCTTGACAGATAAAGAAGAGACTTAAAGCAACAGAAATGTGCTAAGAATAACATGGACCAAACATGTGACCAACAACAAAGTTTTAGAGAAAATGGACACAAAAAGGACAATTACACTTAAAATTGGATGTGCGTTTGTGGTGCAGTGGATGTTGGCTTGGAACGAGAAATCAGGGAGCCAAGTTCAAATTCCAGTTAAATTTGTTGCATTCACTTACACGCAAATACCCTTGGGAAAGGTATTAATCCATCTTTTCTCTCCAGTTATGGGTTAAATAACAGGACAGATTGGGTTCTATGGCCTTGGCTGGTAACCAGCTTACTGCAGGAAGTAATTACAAACTACTGTGGGATAATCTTCTACCCAGTCAGTCATGTCTTTTTCAAGACATGATCGCCCAAGCATGTATCACATATGGTACTTAACTGACTGACACTTAACATCAGAAAAAAAAAGAATTAAATTTTCTAAGCCACTTAATGAGGAAAGAGAGCTTAGAAACTTGATACTCACAGAACAAATTGAAGGCAAGAGGAACAGAGAAGACAACAATGCTTTACCTATTTAACAAGCTAAGCATTACAATGGACAGAAAACTGGAGAGCCAAGATTGCCTTCATCCTGAGGAGACACAGCATATAGAAGGAAATCTTACATATGCTTAGTAAATTTATGTATGTATTGGTACGTTCAAGTATGACAATTTTCTTTGAACAATTTCTCATTTTTCTATTATGTAGCAGAAAACAGATATTACCAGAGTTATACGTCAAATATACCATAATCATAGTTTCTGGTTGAGAATACAGATTGTCAAAGCAGAAATAAATCAACTTGGTATGATATTTATATATATACTAGCAGCATAGCCCGGCGTTGCTCGGATGTAATGAAAACTTTAAAACTAATCTATAGTCCTGGAGCTCAGACTCTTTGGACATTGGCACGAAAGACTAAAAAGCAATAGTTGTTTCCAGTTAAAGCAAAACCATAGACTGAAAGAAAAATAAATGGATGTAAGTTAAATTTTGATTTCCTGGTATCAATATCAAATTTTCTGCACTATTGTAAGAACTGCAACTTTGAAACTTCTGAATATCATTTCTTATGTCTTTGTCTATGAATGTATCAAACTTGATTAAAATCGGACCACTCCTTCTATAACCCGATTTTTTCGATTATCGATTTTTGATATTTATCGGGGGTACCTTGACACAAAACTTAACTAAGAACACTCGCAGATGCTTATAGTACAACTGTGTAAATTTTCAAGAAAATCGGTTCAGCCGTTTTGGAGTCTATAGGTAACGGATACACACAGACACAGACACAAAAAATCACAGACAACAAAAAATCACAGTAATTGTTGATTTTTTGCAATTACTGTGATTTTTTGTTGTCTTTCAACGACATCACCATCAAGTATATCAGACGGTATGAACGGATCCTACACAAAATTAATAGACAAAACTTGTCTATATTATTCAATGAAACCTGCATTAATGAAAAAGTGCTGCCAAAATACACACAATATATATATATATATATATATATATATAAAATCTGAAGGTTGCTGAAAGTTTCTTGATACACTTTTGAAAACAAGTATTCTGATGTTTTTGTATATATCTAAATTCATTCTGAATATAAGAATCAAAACTGCATGGTGACTATCAGTTTCAGATTCTATCACTGATATTGAACATTTTTCTCCCATGAATGTAGCAAATTTTAAACTATATACAGGGTTTCCATAAAGTTCATGTGCATTTTAAAAAATGTATAATGTTATTTGTATTTGCGATAGAAATATTTTGTAAAAGAGATTAAAAAGAAGTAAATCTATATTTTTTAAGGTTTTATTGAAATTTTATTTAAGTTTCCACATGTCCTCCATCATCAATGGGTAATACAATTTTGTAGTTCACGGAAAACATTTGCCAACTGATTTACAGTAATGCCTGAAATCACATTAGTTATTTTAGCTTTCAAATCTTCTAATGAACTAGGTTTGGTTGCATACACAATTGTTTTCACATGAAAAAAAAAATCTAATGGAGTCGAATTTGGCGAATGTGGAGGCCATTGAAATAGTCCACCCCTTCCGATCCATCTGTTAGGAAAATCCTGATTTAGAAACTGTCTAATACGCAGAACAAAGTGACAAGGAGCTCCATCTTGTTGAAATATTAAACTTTATAACATTTTTTTACAGATTATTTCTATCACAAATACAAATAAGGTTATAAATTTTTAAAGTGCACACAGACTTTATGGACACTCTGTATATATAATTTGTTTTTGGCCATAATTAAATTAGACCCATATACAGTTGTATGAAAAAGTGTTCAATACATATATATTGTATAATGTAGAGCTTTTGAATATTTTTCATTTGGAAGTCGGCTATTTATACAACATTGGTTTCAACCTTCCAGTATCTTCGGGTGATTTGCCAACGTTTTTATTATTTTATAACATACAACAGGAACTTACAAATGCACGACTGGAAGTATAAAATGACTGAAATTTCAAAATTAAGAAAGAGTTTTTAAAGATCTTAAACACTTACATCCAAGTTTGTATGATCCAAAAATATATTTTCTGATGTGATTACATCCAAACAGCACTTCGGATCTTTCATTTAGCAATGTGTTTTGTTCTGGAAATAATATTCTGACTAACTTTTCTTCTTGGCACAGTTTGTAGACATCACCAATATTGTAAGATTTGGATTTTTTTTATTATACCCCATGTTATATCAGGGTCTTTGCAATTTTTTTTTTTAAAAAACAAACTATAGGGTCTGATGAACGGTTATTTTCTTTAAGACCTGGAGGATTCATTTACTTGAAGCCATTTTTGTTGATTGCTATAGGAAAACTGTTGTAGATTATTGATAGTTAAGCCATTTTTGAACAAACTGGATGCAATGTATGACATCCACATAAGCGTCTAGATCTGATGAGGCTATGTTTATGTCCTTGATACATAATTGTAATGTGAGGTGTTTTTATTTGCTGAAAACCATGAATTCTTTCTTCTTAAAGTGTTAAATTACATTTAATAATTGTTAAATATTATTCTTTTTATTTTCCAGTTGATATCCGGCCAGTATGTGAATCCAACTCTAAGTGCTAACACTCAGGTTGAGGTGGAAATAATCGGCATTCCTGTCGACTGTACTAAGCATAAAACTAAAGTAGTTCAACGCAATGCCTTAAACCCAATCTGGAATGATGTCTTTAATTTCCAGGTAACAACATTGCTTTTGTTATTTTAAAATGCAGTCTTATAGATTTTTATCATTATTTCAAACTTATCCGAGTATTTTTTATTTTTTTTCACAGTAAGGTTCACCCTGTACAAGGTTTGAGGGCCACTTGAGGTAGAAAGTTACATTAAGAGGTAGTTTATATGGATTGGAATTTACTCAGGCAATCAGACTGACAACAAGTTCCCATCCTTTTACAGTTAGATCAACCAAATGCAGGCGACAATTTTACACTATCAGCTTCTTTTCTCGTGCTTCCTGCCTGTAGAACTCCCTTCCATATACTTGCTTTCCTGATGGCTATAAATTCTAGGAATTTCAATGTAAAGTCAATTCCCATCTCTTATCCACTTAACTCCAGCCCTTTCTACATCCCTCCATGTATCTTGCTCTTTTCCTTTCTACCTTCGCAACTGTCTTTACTCCGGTGTTCACATCTTTCTCTTGCCCTTTCTCTTTCACCCCCTGTAACTGGTTCGTCTTTGTCTTACCTAAAACTTTAACTTTCTTATGTAGATCCCTGAACGTTAGTGGCAGTACCGCCTTGCTTGGGGTGAAATGATTAAAAAACAAAAAGGAAGGGAAGGTAACATGTTTAGAGTTGACCAGATTGTAGTAATCAGGAAACTATCCTTTTCGAAGTCCATTCCACAAGGCAGTGGTTCACAGGAAGAAGCTGTTTGAGTGGAATTCACTTCTCGTTAATGGAATATAGAGGAAAAGTGTTTGGTTTGCTACTATGTATAAGTGATGTAGTGGGTCCTAGCTGTGAAGGGTAGACCTGGCAGGACCAAGGAATGTAGTTCATCCACACACTTTCCATGAAAGTTGTCATAGGGCAGTGAGAGTAATTTTATTTGTCTCTGTTTATAACTAATTATCAAGAAAATTAGAAAAATCAGTTGATGAACAAGCAATAATAACCCTCATATTTCTGTCCAGTCCTTAATGAATGAATATGTTGTGTACTGACACCTTGTTGTCAATAATGGCTTTCTTGTTGGTCAACAGCTTCAAAACTCGATGGAATAAAACGTAGACTTACAGACTTATCACACTGAAATATTGGTTCTCATAAAATCACCGAAGTAATATCAAGCCTGATCAGTATTTAGATGGGTGACTGCTTCGGAATACCAAGTGTTATAAGCCTAGATGTGCAGGTGGCATAATGGATAATTTTACCTTCACTTATGCAAATACCTTTTGGGAAAGATATGAATGGACTTCTTCTCCCCCCCCACCAGCCATAGTTTAATTAGTTGGTTGGTTGTTTTGTTTTTATGGCATATCAACCTTGGCGAGCCATTTATTGCCAACTAAATTTTTATTTATTTATTGCTGGTAATACCTTTTTCTTTCAACAATTTATTGCTGTTTTTATATTAGTTTTGTATCTAGTAATACTTTTTTTTTTTCAAGTACCAAGATTCATTGGGATTTGTTTTGCTTTTTTAAGGGCATGGTCCCCAAGTCCTACCCTGTTATTTAACCCATATCTGGAGGGAAGGGACAGATTAATACCTTTCCCAAGGGTACCAGTGCTTAAGTGAATGCAGGGTATTCAACTGGAATTTGAACTCTGCTCACCGATTTCTCTTTCTGAGCCGATATCCACTGCACCACAATGCACATCCATCACTAAACACTTACAGCACCTGGTATTCCCAAGCAGTCACCCATCTAAGTACTGACCAGGTTCAACGTTGCTTAACTTCGGTGATTGAGCAAGAACCGGTGTATTCAACGTGATATGGCCATAAGCCTCAGTTTAATTAGTACAGCTTGAATCAATAAATCATTATCTTCAAAAAAATCTAAAAATATTTTCTGGCTTTAGATAACCTGCAAAAGGTTGATAATCCATAAAAAAATAAAACAAATCAAGAATACTATGTGTGCTGTACAATGTGTTGGCTGATGGGTTGAGAAGCACTGGTATTATGTTGATATAATGATTGCCTTTAACAGCGGTTATCATTCTTACCATTTACTGGCTTTCCTATTCTTGCATCAATTCTGGGCAGCTGTAGTCATCATATGCCACTGATGTTTACCTGGAATTCAAATATGTTACTGTTTCCTGAGAAAAATCTACAACTGTTTTCAGCTATGACAGTATCCTATCTTTTTGTTTTTAACCTTCCATTAATGATCAAGTGTTGTTTATATCCCCTATCGCAGCTACACTAACTCTTTACATATTACATCATACATTAGTCATTCATCCATTTCCCTAAGTAGAGAAGAGACTGCTGTCTTCTTTAATTTTTGGTTCTTCAGTTTATGAAATTCATGAAAACCACTTCGGGGACACATTATTGATTACCCATATGCAAAAATGCAAAAACACATTATTGATTACCCATATGCAAAATACAAACATTTTCTGACCACCACAACATGGCTTCCCTCCATCTTTTTTTTAAATATTTTCATGACATTTGTTCTAATGAGCCCTCCTCCCTGATACCTCGACCATATTAATTTAAGTATGTCATGGATCGAGAAAGTGAGCAATGATGAGATTTTGGAAAGGATGGAAATTAAAAGGAAATTAATACTGAGCATCAGGAAGAGACAGCTCAAGTTCCTGGGACATGCAATGATGGGCTTGGAGAACTTGATCCTAACAGGCCAGATAGAGGGAAAAAGAGACAGGGGAAAGTGGTGGATAACATATTTGAAGGGCCTGAGCAGGTGGATGACAGAGCTGGGGTTGCATGGTGTAACAGGAGAAAGCATGCTAAGAGCCACCAGGGATAGGGAGACATGGAAAGCCATGATCACCAACGTCCTGAAAGAACAAGGCACTTGGAAGAAGAACTAGGTTGGCATGTAGGTCTCATCGTTTTACTGTTGAAATGGCTAGATGTAACTGTAAATTCTATTTTAATAGTTTCTTTTCACACCCTTTTCTTGTCTGGTCTCTTGCTTTCCTGCCACCTATGATCTTAAAAATTTAATCATCTTCTGTCTTTTATTGTGACTAAACTCTTTCATTCTCTTTCATTCCTCACAGAAGAAGTTCTGCTATTTAGTTTGTTAGTTTTTTTTTTGTTTTTTTTTTTTACATGTGAATGACTGAATTCAATTCAAAACAATAATAACATAAAAATAAAGATGTTGGCATGCCTGTTGAATAAATCATTTCTATTTACAAATAATATTTGTATTTATTTATTTTGGGGCATCATTTCTATTTACAAATAATATTTGTATTTATTTATTTTTGGGCATCATTTCTATTTACAAATAATATTTGTATTTATTTATTTTTGGGCATCATTTCTATTTACAAATAATATTTGTATTTATTTATTTTTGGGCATCATTTCTATTTACAAATATATGTAAATTAATCCAAAAGAGTCAAAAAGGAGTAAAAATAATATTTGTCTATATTTCTGAGATGAGATCGTATTTACAGTATTTACATTATTCGGACTATTGTTCTCATCTTTGTTGCCATTTGTACAACATTTCGAACGTACACTCCAGCCTTGTTCAGGTGCTAGGAATTTCAAACCCAACCCTTTATTACAGTCACTGGGGTATATGATCTCCATTCTTTGCATAGAGCCTCCTCTGGTAGTTATGAGTTATCTCCCTCTAACCCTGTACCTTATTTGTTCATCACTGCTGTAGCCTGGTATTGAACTCACAACTCTTTAGGTCAAGTTACAGGAATTAACCAACATCTACAGGCTACAGCAGTGGTGAACAAGTTACTTACAGGGTTAGAGGGAGATAACTCATGACTACCAAAAGAGGCTCTATGCAATGAATGGAGATCATATAACCCAGTGATTGTAATAAAAGGCTTGGTTCAAAATTACTAGCACCTGAAATAGGAGTAAAAATAGACTTTAGTTAGCCTTTGGGTAGTTGGTACCCAGAAAAAAAGCTGTGGTTGAAAACAAAATACTTTGTCAGGAAAGAGTCACTGACCATCTGAGCTGTTATTGTTGGAGATGATTCATTTAAAATTACTGACACATGTTTCTTTCAGAACGTGTTGGGGCGGGAGCTATGTAGTCATGTCTTCTCTTGTATTTGAATGGCTTGGGGAAGTTGCATCTCTGCTACTCAAAGTCAAAATCTCTGAGTTTTTAAAAAACATTATCCCCAGAAGTAACCTTGAGTAAAATAAAGTTTTATTTTTCTTTGATTGCTCAAATATTTCACATGGTGATGATAATTTTTAATTAATAGACTCTTTGATTTAAATGGTGTGTGTTGTGTGTTCTGTTGTGGACTAGCAGTATAGCCCGGCATTGCTCAGGTGTAATGAGAGCTTTAAAACTAATCCATGGTCCTGGAGCTCAGACTTAGCCTAAAGAATATTTGTGTGACGTTTGGTGAGAATTGGATAAAAATTGTGTATTCGTATAAAGGACATACAGACAGATAAACAGACACACACATAAACATCTTGCCTTTAATATATATATATTATTGATTTTCTGCACTATTGTAAGAACTGCAAACTTGAAACTTCTGAATATCGTTTCTTATGTCTTTGTCTATGAGTGTATCAAATTTGATTAAAATCAGACCACTCTTTCTATAACCCGATTTTTTCGATTATCGATTTTCAATATTTATCAGGAGTACCTTGACACAAAACCTAACTAAGAACACTTGCAGATGCTTATAATACAACTGTGTAAATTTTCAAGAAAATCGGTTCAGCCGTTTTGGAGTCTATAGGTAACAGACACACACACACACACACAAACACACAAAGTTCCATTTATAAATAAGATTAGATTTAGATATTTATGTCCCCAGATATTTATTTTAAGATTAAATTGCCATTTTTACATTTTATTTTAACATATTTTTATGTACAAATCTCATCTGATTTGTTCACAGACATTATTTTAAAATTTTGTTAACTGTTAATTTTTTACAAATTAACCTCCATGTTTTTTAAAGTAGCAGGTAACAGTTTATTTCTTTAGGTTATTCAGTCATTTTGAAAATGCTCACAATAAGCTAAATGCTAACGAGAAAATAATAAAAAGAATTTGTTACAGAGGCAGAACTGGGTAAGACAGAACCTTGTTGGTGTTACTGTTATAAAGGTTACTTCCTTTTCCGTCATTGGTAAACATAAATCAAATTGTCAAAGAAAAGAAGACATTCATTATGGGTAAATAAATAAGGAAACAGTGACAGAATGGTGAAATTAGAAGTGAAACAAACATTGGTGATGGCTGTTGTGTCATCGGTGGCA
Source organism: Ascarosepion bandense (assembly GCA_037127315.1). Taxonomy (NCBI): domain Eukaryota; kingdom Metazoa; phylum Mollusca; class Cephalopoda; order Sepiida; family Sepiidae; genus Ascarosepion; species Ascarosepion bandense. The sequence continues at coordinate 2,829,342 of JBBBDQ010000505.1, read as the reverse complement.
TTTCTCTCTCAGAGGGTCAGTGTTGACATCAAACACTGATCTATCTATCTATCTATCTGCATGCTAGTGATGACATCAACTGCTAACCTTTTTGAATTTGAGTATATATCTTCATCAGTCGACTCAGAATTGGTTTTTGTTTTAAGCATGAGTGGCTATAATATATTGTTTGTTTTTATTTTGGTTAAAGTGGATGTATGCTTGAAGACGATATGCAGAAAATGTATACAGTCTGCTCTGGGCTGTTGATGGATCAACATCCAGTTTGTGTAGTGTTATGTCGCCAAGTATAAATAACTCAACAACAGAATCAGAATATGAGTTGTATTCCGCGGAAAGACGGTTAGTATGTACAGAAGTGATTAGTAATATTTACAATAGAAAGATACAAGAGTCCAATCCGTCGTAAGATGTGTGTATACGTGATTACTTCCGATACGCCACCGGAAGTGTGACTAACTCTTCACTGAATTGCACTGACTCTTCAGTAACTCATTAGAGACTCTCAAGTGACTCTCTATGACTCTCCACAACTCTCCTGTAGAGAATCCACCATTGCTATATATAGCAACGGGAACAGTCCATTTGTAGTCAAATAGGAGCGGCGCCCTAACATGTAGAAAATGTAAGAAGCATGAAATAATTTAAATATTGAACTGGTTTTCCAAATTTCATCTTACTTACTTTTGATCTTTCATACTAATCATTTATCAATTAACTTTAAATTGCATAAATTACTCTTTAAATTGCATAAATTACTCTTTAATAAAGAAATGTATATGTATCTTTGCTGTGAAAAGCTTCTGATGTAAAAATGTTTTGTTTTTGTTTTTTTGCTAATACCGGTGTTCTTTCTGCAGATAATGTTTGTTGACCTAGCCTTCCTTCGATTCATTGTCATTGACACCAGTACAGGTCACATGGTGTCCCAAAGACTCTTACTACTTAAACACCTGCGCCCAGGTAAGCGAATATATTTTATCTCTTTAAAACTTTTTTCTCAATTACAGTGAGTTAAGGTATTTTAATATTTATTTTCAGCTTATGTTAAAAACCTTCATGCAAAAATGTGTATCTTATCAAAGGCATCAAATTTTTGTAGACGGTAAACATAAGGTCATAAAAATTAAAAATCATGTAATTTCAGATGCAGGCATAGTTGCCGACACAGCTTGTGATTTCAAAACGTACTTTTGAATTAATCAGAAGTGGGATAAGAAGTTTTTTGATGCTTTTTTTATTTTTATTTCTTTTTACTCAGTCAAGGTTAAAAATCTTCCAGCTCCTGCAAGAGTCTCAAACACACAGGCAGCAGGATTCCATTTATATAACCTACATTTTCCTCAACTTCTAATAAATTTGTCACCTGTCCCTTCTATAATTCTGCACTAGCAGTTTTAAGCCTGACCTACCCAGCAAATACAGACAGTGAATCAATCAATATAGGGCTATCCGGGCCTTTTTTAGTTCTCCAGGAAAAAGAAGAAAACTTGACCTCCCCATCATCACATATTCTTTATCTGGTACCTGATGAAAGAGTTGAAAATTTACTTTGCAACAATGCCTCAGTTTGTTACAAATTTGGCAACTCATATAAAGAAAAGCTAACCCTACTCTAAAATTTTTAATGTTCTCACTCCCATCTGAAGGTAACTAATATTAATGTGAGAAAATGTGGATCTCCAAGAATGGCCCTCTGGAGTTGATGCCCCCCACACACACATATGCTGGAGCTGATGCCCTCCCTACCACACACACACACACACACACAGAGACAAACTGGAGTTGATACCCACATCACATTGGAAATAGCGTGGTGATAGGCTTGCTTCTAGCCCTACGTACATTCAACTCCTAAGGACCCCTTTTATATTCTTGAGTGTTGCAAACTCCAAGACACAAAAAGTCCCTTAGGAGATTTACTGGCCTTTGTGAAATTTTACAGATTGACCAACAGGCTTCAACCAGAATGTTTTACAGCCTCAATTCAAAGGTACTTAAATGTATAATTTTATTCCTCATAGACACATGATGACTGAACAATTCTCATTTCATATTCAACACACTTTGTCAAAACATAATTTATATAAAAAGATACATAAATGTTATTTCTTCACTTTTTATATCATATATTAATTAATATTAATTAATATTATATTAATTATAGTTATTATAATTAAATATATAATATTAATTAATTAATGATAATTAATTAATATTAATATTAAAATTAATTCAATTAATTAATTTTATATCATGTATCACATGTTAATTTTCAGGCTGCCATCAGATTGTGTAATTTCAAACTTTATGAAAATAATGATCGTAAATAATTTTTTGCTACTTTTAAAATTGATTCGCAGGTTATCGACACGTGAGATTACGCAACCCTTTGAACCAATCAACAGAGCTGGGTACTTTGTTCATTTACTCCAAACTGGAAGAGGACCAGCTTGACCAAGCCAACAATGCTGATACAAACATTGAGGCTTCAGGCAAACGACGTTCAATTCTGTCCAAAGTGAAAGAATTCTCAGACGGTACCAAAATAGAAGGTGTCAAAGAGGTATATATATGTATATATATATATATATATATATGTCTTGTTATTGTCAAATCCATGATAACAAAATAATTCAAAATATTATAAGTAATTACTGTAAATACTCACGTATATGTTATTTAAACTGGATATTGAAATCCCTACAATGTTTCAAAATTTGATACATTTGAAATGTTACATGAAAAGAGAGGAAAGATTTTATTTGATCAAATAGATAATGCATTTTGATAATTTAAGGCTTCATCAGACCCAAAACAAAAGAGAGAAAAGTGTATATTCGTGTATGTTTAAATAATGAAAAGCTAAAAAAAAAAAAGAGTGACTTTCACAAAAGTTTTAATACATTTCTTCATTCAAGTTGAAAGATTTTAAAATTTCCTCACTTTTTCAAGATTAAAGTTAAATTTCTTTTTTCATTATCAGAATGACTTGAAAGTAACATAGTTATAAAGTCCTTTCCAAAATGAATCCAAAGTTAGATCCTTAATCCAAAGTTAGATCCTTAATCCAAAGTTAGAACTTTAATCCAAAGTTAGAACTTTAATCCAAAGTTAGATTCTTAATCCAAAGTTAGATTTTTAATCCAAAGTTAGATCCTTAATCCAAAGTTAGATCCTTAATCCAAAGTTAGATTTTTAATCCAAAGTTAGATCCTTAATCCAAAGTTAGAACTTTAATCCAAAGTTAGATTCTTAATCCAAAGTTAGATTCTTAATCCAAAGTTAGATTTTTAATCCAAAGTTAGATCCTTAATCCAAAGTTAGATCCTTAAAATGGGTTGAAAATAATAGATTGTTTTATAAAAAGATACATAAATGTTATTTCTTCACTTTTTATATCATATATTAATTAATTAATATTTTATATCATATATTAATTAATATTAATTAATATTATATTAATTATGGTTATTATAATTAAATATATAATATTAATTAATTAATGTTAATTAATTAATATTAATATGAAAATTAATTAATTCAATTAATTAATTTTATATCATATATCACATGTTAATTTTCAGGCTGCCATCAGATTGTGTAATTTCAAACTTTATGACAATAATGACCGTAAATAATTTTCTGCTACTTTTAAAATTGATTCGCAGGTTATCGACAATAATAAATGTTCTATCACATGTTAATTTTCAGGCTGCCATTATTCATGCAACTTTTGAAGACCTAATTTTAAAATTGGCCTATGTACTTTTATGTCTTGTGTATGATGAAACCCCTGAAAGGAATTTCAAACTGAACCATTTATTTTGATCACTGGGGTTCAGTTCAAAATTTCTAGCACCTGAAGAAGGCTGGAGTGTACACTGGTATACAGGAGATTACAATAAGAGGAGAGAGAAGACAGAATAAAAAAAAAGTACAGGTGATGTTGTAGAAAGGTAAAGAGAAAGGTGGGCGTTAAGGAGATAGAAGACGGTAATTGATGTTACATTTAAACTTTTGAAGATTGTAGATATCAGGGAATCAAGTATGGGGAAGGGAGTTTCACAGACAAGAAATGCAAGGAAAGAAACTGCTAGCATAGAATTGGTTGTTGCATTTGCCTATTTTGCTACTAAAAGAGTAGAACCTAGTTGCCAATGTAGTTGTATGGGTAAACTGATGCTCAAACATAAGAAGTGCAGAAAATATAATTGGCAAATTAATTTTCAAACCTTTTCACACATCACGCATGACTGGTTTTGTCTGGGAGCCATGTCTCTTGTTCCATGGGTTCTCTTACCATCCCTTCTCCTTGTCTATCTCGGAAATGTGAGCTTAT